>OVBJ01000471.1:0-54833 GCA_900406535.1 Noccaea bulbosa | reverse complement strand
GAAGAGAAACAGAGCAAGAGGGACCCGAGAAACCAACACTAACCAGCCAAATATATTTTATTCGTCGATTTATGGTATTGCCATTTATAAATGACAAAGACTACGAGACTGAAACCACAAAAATAGAAAAAGAGATACGAGAACGACGTTACATCTGAAAGTGTGATCGTGAAAGACACTTATCTAATAGTTTATTTATATTCTTAACTGAGAAATTTACTTCCAATCAATCAGCTTTATAAGCTAAATAAACTTAAGAAATGATGTTAGCATGTTTTAAAATATACTAATGAGTCAAAAAAATAATAATTGTGACCATAGTATTTAGGAGGACGTCGCCGGTGAGTGTTATCAGAAACCAAAGTTCTACAAGGTTTGGACGATTAAACAAATTTGAAATTTGTACAAAGGTTTAAAATTTAAGCTCAAACAACTCCAATGAATCCAGAAACCAAATATTTGAAAGTTCGTAACAAGTAAAAAAAACAAAAAAAATTAGAAACACGAAAGCGTAAGAAGAAGTCGCATCGCATGACGACAAAGTACAACGATGTTATGATCACAAATCTTTGCTTTATACCCAAAGTTTACTTACTGTTGTTTCGGACCATCGTTCTCGCTATTCACAGGTGTGGAGGTCCCACTACGTTTACTGGACTGACCTGTAATTGTTCTACCCATGAATCTCCCTGCTTTGCTCAATCCGCTACCCACAGCTCCAAACCCGCTACCAACCATCCCAACACCCGAGGTCACTCCGGTCCCGACCAACCCGACTCCAGCACCAATCCCGGTCCCAACCATTCCTGCACCAGCACCGAGCCCACTTCCCACCATCCCAACTGCATCCATTGTGCTACCAATCACACCTGCTTCCTTCAGTCTCTTCCTTTCTTCCAAGATTTTCTTCTCTTCTTCTAATGCAGCCATTTGCTCCTCTTTGTTGAACTCATGATANAAAAATTAAAAAAAAAAAAAAAAAAAAAAAAAAAAAATCATTTTACGAAGAAGAGAAAGAGGAAAAGTTTTGTGGTTTATACAAGGGAAGATCTACCTTAAGGGTTATACTTCCTCTGTCTTTCTTGTCTTTTACTTTCAAAGTATCTAGTGAAGACAACAGATTTAGCTCCATTTCCTTTGTAACCCCGACTTCCAAACTGCTCAGAGGGAGTTTCACAAGTCCTAGACGCTCGTCTTGGCCTACGTCATTATCAAATACCTGTCAAAAGTAGACAATAGTTAATGTTTGCCATGGGCCATGACAAAGTTGAACAAGTATGAAGCAGGAATGTGTTTGAGATTGCAAACCTCGATAGTGAGTGACTGAGTTTCTTTGTCCTCTGCAATCAATTCGAATGTTTGGTCCCAAACAGGATTCAGGTTGTTATCGATTGTCTTTGTTTTATACTTGAATACAGGACGGATTTGGATCGTGGCATAAGGGTCGGATTTTCCAATCAACTCCTTATTCTTCAAGTTAGTTGCTTTCATTACTGTTACTATAACCTTTCCCTGTGGCTTAAGCTCTAAATCACTGTGAAAGATTTAAGACAGAAAGAATCGTCAAACTACTATAAAATGCTTACTCAATACCTATCACCCTACCAAGTAAATCATATGGCTATATCAGAAGAGGAGAAAATGAAACACAAGCAGAACACTCGGGAAAGTACCTGAGGTCGACAGGAATACCACCAATGGGAACAACTATTCTATGAGGCCACTGAAGCGTGTCTTTGACAATAGTATCAACGGTGTCCTAACAGAAAGAAAAGCATAGAGCTGTTTATAAGAGCAAATGAGAAAACATATAAAACCTCTGCAAACTGGTTGACCTACCAAAAGAATAACTTACATCAATCATATCAGAGAGTCCAGGGATTGCCGTCAAGCTTCCACCAACAGCCTTCAAAGTGTAATCAATTCTCGGTTTTGGCTGGTTGAGACCATTTAATAAGTTGGTCACTGTCAGATAGGGAGCGGATAAAGAAAAATGCATCTGATTCTGGATCTTTAAAGGTAGAAATTGTACCTCAGCAAGTAGAGCAACAACAACAGCAGATATGCAAGGAATCTCATCCGCAAGTTGAAAGATAACACGTGCAACTGTGAAAACTTGAAGATCCTTCAACTGTTTCAGCCAGACACAAGTGTTGCCACAGATAATAATCAATCTATATTGGGAAGCAATACTCAAAAGTACACACCGATATATCAATCTTAAATTTTAGATAACCCAAACAAGAAGTGCTAAAAGATATCTCTAATAACCTGAATGGGTATGGAAGCAACAAGAGCTGTAACACCTAAAACGATATTTGGATCACCACCCCATCGAAGATCAACATCCATTGTGATTTGACCTTCCTTGAAACTTTGAACACGAATACCTGCAGCAATGATTAGTTACGCATGTGCTAAGGCTTACGGCAAAACTAAACTACAAGACAAATGCATGATGTTCTTTCAAGCACAAGGATCCGTTATTATTTGGCAGGCAACTCATCTAAAATAGACGTATGAAAAAGCAAGGTTGAACAAAGTGGAAAGATGATACTGTCCACCATACTTTACCTTCAATCTTTGGTGCTACGTTACCCAGAGTCAATTTGCTGAACTTCAGGGAAGTAATTCCTGGCGGTCTGTAATCTTCGAGTAAAGGTTCAACAGAATCTCTTATTACCATAGTTGCTGCCTGGAAATTAGTCAACAGAATCACAGAAACTTAAGACTCTTTGATGGCCAGTGTTTT
Source organism: Noccaea bulbosa (assembly GCA_900406535.1). Classification (NCBI taxonomy): domain Eukaryota; kingdom Viridiplantae; phylum Streptophyta; class Magnoliopsida; order Brassicales; family Brassicaceae; genus Noccaea; species Noccaea bulbosa. The sequence continues at coordinate 52,081 of OVBJ01000471.1, read as the reverse complement.
CTTGCATTCCAACAGACTGGACCTATCTTAGGTATCGATTAACACTAGAAATGTATACCAGCCAAACAGTTAGATGTCTACGACTCCATTCAGGATAAACTAAATCTCAATAGATTCTCCAAAAAAAAAAAATTCGAGTAGAATATGACAGTATAATGACTCTTCTCTACCTAGGATATCTTCGGTTACCATTATTCAGGATACAAATGGCAGTAATTTCATAGGGAACATCCAACCATCTACACGGGAAAGAATGAACTTAATAATAAGGTATCAAAAGAATCTGACCTCTGCAATAAATGGCCACATCTTGCTCAGAAGTTTATTCATCCATTTGACCTGAAAAAGTAAGTTTGCAGATGAAAATTTTGGTCAGTTTGCTGCAAAACCAAGCATTGTTGAATTCATGGAAAAGAAGCCAGAACTAGATTTCTACAAAGGGAGTATTAAGGCAAATAATTCTACAGTTAAGTTAATAGAAAAATAAAAAAAAAGCTCAACAACTTACATAAATCATGTTGACTAAATCATGTTGAACAACCAACTATGCAAACTAAAAAATGATGAAAAATACCTGTTCAAAAGCTGGAAAGGATATCCACTGTGGAAAGTTATCACCGCAAATTTTCTTCAAATCTTCTCGGCTAAGAGAGCCTAGAAGTTTCATATCGACTGCCTGTCAGAAGAAAATACTACAACGATTCAGTTATACATTATTAGAGGACAAGAAACACCTCAACACTCGTTTCAGAATACACATATGAAGGATGAAGCGAAGCAGAGTGATGGCTAGTGGAAGCCAACGACCAGGAAGTAGCAGGAGGGATTTTGCTAATAAGTTACGCGTTTGGGACAACAAAAGACGACACCGATAAGTTACGCGTTTCAGCTAATCTCATGAACGAAACAACCTATCTATCTAGCACAATCACGAAGGACTATTCAAATCCCAGATTTGAAATCGTAAATCAATTTTTGGAAACCAAATCATGGATTTCAATCAATTTGAGAATAAGCAGATTGATAATCAGACATCCAAGTCAAACGAATGAAAAGAAATCGAATCGAACCTTAGCGACTCGCTTAGACGAGCGGTGCGTCATCATACGACTCCAGCCAGCCATTAGAGCTACGCCGAAGATAATCCCGAACAGAATTCCAGAAATCAAACCCATTTTCCTGCAACCAGGACATAAATCAAACCCGGATAAACTCAGAACACCGATCAGGAACTGAAACCCTAGAAATGGGGCCAGAAAACGAGAAGAAAAAAAAAAAGACAAAAACGCAATCGAGACCTCACCGCCGGACCAAGATCGAAGGTTTGAGTTATCGGCGAGAAGCGTCGGTAGCAGTTTATCTTCACGGGATTGGTCAAGTGGCGAATCAGAACAAATTAAGAGCGCATTCAAGTTTTTTTGGTAGGCCAGAGAGAGAGAGAGAGAGTGAGATAATGGGAAGAGGATGCGATGCGAGGCGAGACAAACGGTTGTTTTCGAATCCAAGTTGAATTTAATTCATCTTCCGAATAACGCACTATTAGTCCCTCATAGTTTAGTATTTTTTCAAGTCTGCCCCTTAGATTTTTAGATTTTTCCTACACTAATCTAAATCTAGCATGAAGATTAATTCTACATGATCAAATGATTTATTTTGTTGTAAATTCTCCACCAATATTTAATTCATGAGGCTGTCCCATTTTTTCTTAATTACTTGATTACGTAGTTTGCCGTTCATATTGATAATAGGTTATCAATTAGAACATCGAAAACATATGTGGTCGAAACTGAAACGTGAGCAGAAGTACATGGGCCAGTTTAAGCTAAATAAAGATTCTGCCTCGATTACGAGGCAAACGAACGTTTTGTTAATTCGATGATCCACGTGACTTGGTAAGAAAATACGTGCTTTACCACAAAATCACATCTCCTACTCAGGCGACGTTGACCGTTGACCATCGACAAACTGGCTACAAAGTAATTTACGCGCCAAGCTGTGTGGTTAAAAAGAAGTTGTTTCGAAATTACTGAACTTGAATTCTAATTTAATGTTGATTAATGATTTACGTTTCACATAATTGCTAAAGACTTAAAGTTATATAACCAAAATTAATAAATTTAAAAGACATTTAGGACAGAATTCTAAAATTTTGAATCAACAAAAATAGCTAGTTTCGTTTAGACCAGTTTGTTACCACTTGTAACTAGTGGTGGACAGTCGAAATAAGAATTTTCCGAATGCTATATCCTTTCTATTTTTACGGTTTGCATATAGCGATTTAGTTAATCTAAAATAAATCATATAAACAACATTATTATAATACTTTAAAGAATCTCTTGCATGTTGCTCGACTTCCACGCGTAACATAACCATATCAAGTTATCAACTAGACGAGAAATGAAGGGAATCGGTGAATGGACAATGACGCCTGTCATATCTCCCACCTACCTCTTCCAACTTTGTTTCATCTTCATCTCAAATTGTTTTCTGAATAAAATTGCCCGTACAACCAAGCAAGGTTATCGAAAGAAACCAAAATGATATCTTAATTAATATTATTTTAAGAGAAAAATAGAGAAAATAGAAGAAAATAGGGAAGAGAAAGAAACATAACACAAGATTTGTTTCTTAAAACATCTTATCTAAGATACTTTTTCTTTTATTCATCTATTTTTGTATTTAATTTTTTACACTTTTATCTTAAGAAACAATCTTAAGATCCACCAATAATCATGGTCTTAGTACATCATATAAGATTTTCTTGAAGTTTCTCAAATCATTTAAGTAATCTGGTTTAACCAAACGTTGATAATTTTTCTACATGAGATGGACATGTTGGCAATAGTCTTGTCTCTGCTTTTACTCTGTTTCGTTTTCTTCTTCTTTTTCACCGCCCGAAGATCCTGTTCCGGTGATGAAGGAGCCAAAATCCCGCCGGGTCCTCCAAGACTACCTCTACTTGGTAAGAGCATGATTATTGGAAGAAACTAAAATTGTATCTTAGTTAATATTATTTTAAGAAAGAGAGAAGAAGAAGAGAGAGAAAATAAAAAAAGAGGAAAGAGAAAGGAACATAAACACAAGATTCGTTTCTTAAAACATCTTATATAAGAAACTTTTCTTTTTTTCTTTTTCTTTTTGATTTAAAAAAATTCATTAATTTGTCTAAGAAACTTCCTAAGATCTACCAATAATCATGGCCTAACATCCTTCAAATCGGTGAAAATCCTCACCGTTCATTTGTGGATCTCTCGAGGGTTTACGGAAGCGTAATGAGTCTTAAACTTGGTTGTTTGACCATAGTGGTCATATCTTCAGCGGAAGCAGCAAAACAAGTGCTGAAAACACATGACCATGTCTTGTGTTATCGAATCTCCACTGACCCGGTTCGAGCCGCTGGTCACCACGAGCGTTCCTTTGTTTGGCTACCTCCGTTTGCTCGTTGGAGGTAAAACAACACTATAGCAGCATTTTTTTTTTTTGCCTTTTTGTTTCTCTATTTTTCGTCTAGGAAATATTGCTACAGTGAGAAACCAAAAGTTTAAAACGTGAGCGGGAGGATTCGTTTTTGGTTTATTGTTAGGTTTCTAAGAAAGATCACGACAAACCAATTGTTAACAACGGGGCGTTTAGAAGCAACCAAGGACTTAAGGATGAGAAAGGTGCAAGAACTTATATGCTTCGTTAACAAATGCAGCGAGAGAAGTGAAGCTGTGAACATCACTCGTGCATCATTCATCACATCACTCAATATAATCTCGGATGCTCTGTTTTCCACAAACCTCGCCAACCTCGATGGCTCCGAGACAACTCACGATTTTAAAAATGTGGTGCTTCGGATGATGGAGATCACCGGAAAACCCAACATAGCTGATTTCTTCCCCCTTTTTGGGTTTCTTGACCTGCAAGGAACTAGGAAAGAAGCGAGTCTATGGATGAACAAATTGCTTAGGGTTTTTCAAGGATTCATCGATACAAAGAGATCATTAAATGCTTCTACAAACAAGAACAATGATATGCTAGATTCTCTTTTGGACATTGCTCAAGAAAAGGAGTCGGAACTCGATGATAATGGCATCAAACATTTGCTTCTCGTAAGTCTTAATTTTCAAATCATATAGCTAAATACAGACAAGCAAATTGGCTTCTATATACATTAGATTCATTTAATGTGTGTGATAGGATTTATTTCTGGCGGGAACAGACACGAGTTCGAGTGCGGTCACTGCGGTGGAATGGGCTATGGCTGAGTTACTTCAAAACCCTAAGATGATGGTGAAAGCTCAAGAAGAGATAAGACGAGTGATAGGAAAAAACGACACCGTTCAAGAATCGGATATCTTCAAACTACCTTATTTACAAGCAGTTGTGAAAGAGACTCTTCGTTTGCACCCGCCTGCTCCTTTTCTCATCCCTCGAAAATCCGAGTCTGTTCATGTCCGAATCTTTGAGTTCATCATTCCTAAGAATGCTCAGGTATGTCCTCGTTACATGATAAGTTATATTGAATATCTATATAGTTTTGTAATCACTCCTTGTTGGGTTTTGAAACAAGGTTTGTGAACGTATGGGCGATAGGACGAGATCCGAGCGTGTGGGAGAATCCAACGCAGTTTGAGCCAGAGAGGTTTTTGGGAAGAGAAATCGATGTGAAAGGCAATGATTTCGAGCTGATTCCGTTCGGAGCGGGACGAAGGATCTGCCCAGGAATGCCACTCGCGTTTAGGATAGTGCATCTTGTTCTTGCGTCTCTTCTCCGTGGCTTTGACTGGAAGTTTCAGAACGGCGTCGTTCCTGGAAATGTCGATACGAGCGAGGCCTTTGGTGTTACCTTGCACAGAGCCGAGCCACTATGTGCCGTGCCTATCAAGAAGCGTGTTTGAAAATCATCTTCTTTCGTTTCCTTTTATTTTTCTTCTCTGTAACTGTATTGAGTCTATTGACTGTTAATTCATTGTTAGTCTTTGAATGATTTACTAGTGTAATACGTAATAAGTCAATTAACCGCATACGCATCTAGAAAACTACAACACCGGACCGTGAAAATAAATTGGATTCTTTTTAATCTGAAGATCCGAAAAAGACCGGACATATAAGAAGAAAAATTAGAGCTTATTTCAAACCGGTTTATATGGATCCACACAAAAGACAAACCCTCAGTAAACTGACATTTTTTCTCCTTACAGATTTTGTTCCTTAATTTGTTTTTTTTTCTAAAGGGCATTACGCTAACGTATAACTTTTTATATTCTCGTAAAATGGAAAATCTATCTATTAGATTTTTTCATTTATCATCCACAACTTAACAAATCACGTATTGTTGTTTGACAAACAACAAAAACATATCACATAATGTTTCTGTAGCTTTGAAAGTGATGGACAAATTGTATACTAGCTTGACTTTTGAGTCCTAAGCATAAATGGTCTCTTTCTTCTTGTCAACAAATGCATTTAATTAGACCGAATTTGCAGCTCATACTAAGCCCATAACGATTGTAATCTTAACAGTAATAAATAAAATTCCTATAAATAAGTAAAAGATTGTTGTGGTTAGAAGAAAACGCCACAAACTGACAATGAAAAACGCTACAGTTCCAGCTCTGCTCTTGATACTTAGCTTCTTTTTAACATATCTTCTCTTTGTCGCCGTCAAATCACGACGGAGATCATTAAACCCATTGCCTCCGGAACCTCCGCGACCGCCAGGACCGCCGGGACCTCTGGGATGGCCCATCATCGGATTTCTCCATATCATCGGAAAAGCTCCTCACCGTTCATTTGCTAATCTCTCGAGAGTTTATGGGCCAGTCATGAGTCTTCGACTTGGAAGTTTAACCACAGTGGTCATTTCTTCAAAAGAGGCAGCAAGAGAGGTTCTACAAACGCTTGACCATGTCTTCTCTGCACGAACCTTCAGCGAGACGGTTCGAACCATCGGTCACCAGGTCTCCATCCCATGGCTACCTTCCACGTCGTCTCATTTGAGGTAAATTGTAATAAAAAAAAAAAATATATATATATATATTGATGAATTTTGGTCTATATGGTTATTGATTATAATTTATATTAAACATGGATTTGTTTTGTAAAATGGATTATGTTCCACCTAGGTTATGTAGGAATATATTGGAGACTCAGCTATTCTCAAGAAATTGTATCAAAGCCACAAAGACCGTACGGTCGAAGAAAGTGAAAGAACTTCTAACATTCATCATCGAAAGCAGCGACAGAGGAGAAGCCGTCGAGATTGCTCGTGCTTGCTTCGTTACATCGCTTAATGTTATCTCAACCGTTGTGTTTTCGACTAACTTAGGTAGTTACGACCCGAGAGCCTCCCTTGAGCTCCGGGACTCGTTGTATCGTATAATGGAAATCATGGGGAAACCGAACCTCGCAAGCTATTTTCCCTCTCTTGGGTTTCTTGACCTACAAGGTATCAGGAAAGAACTGAAGGAATGTTCGGAGAGGTTGTTTAGGGTTTTTCAAGGGCTCATCGATGATCGGATCACGGAAAGATCGTTGCGGACTGGACCTAGTGATGCATGTAGCAGCGATCTGTTGGATTCACTTATCGATCTTATTCAAGAAGACGGATCAGAAGTCGACATGAACGGTATTAAACACTTTCTATACGTAAGTGATATATAGTATTAAAATATTTGGTTTCAATTGATATTTTCTCGTTTTTCTGTTTGCATTTCACTTTAAATTAAAATATTTTTAACTTTAAATGCAAACACAAGTAGTATTTTTGTTTTTGAACCATATATATATATATATATATATATATATATATAATGAATGTTTTATGTTGATTTGAAGGACTTGTTTATTGCGGGGACGGAAACGAATTCAACCACAGTGGAATGGGCAATGGTTGAGCTGTTACGTAACCCGGAGGCTATGGCTAACGCTAAAGTCGAGATCAACTTTATCGTTGGCCCAAACGGTTACGTTCGTGACTCCGATCTCTTAGAGTTTCCCTATTTACAAGCTGTTGTAACAGAGACTCTCCGTTTGCACCCACCGAGTCCATTTCTGATCCCACGCAAGGCTGAGTCAGACACAGAGGTTTTAGGGTTTCTGGTTCCTGAAAATGCTCAGATTCTGGTTAACGCTTGGGCTATAGGACGAGATCCGAGCGTTTGGGAAAACGCGGAACGGTTCGAGCCAGAGAGATTCTTGGGACGTGACATTGAGTCGATAGGTAAGGATTTTGAAATGCTGCCGTTTGGAGCTGGACGAAGGATGTGCCCTGGAATATCATTAGCGTTGAGGATTGTGCCTCACATGCTCGCTTCACTTATTTATACGTTCGAATGGACTCATGAAGACGAAAAAAACTACGGCGTTCCTGCGGATTTGGACATGGATGAGACTTTTGGTCTCACCTTGCACAAGACCAAGCCACTTTATTCTGACTTTGTCAAGAAAACGTACCGTTATTTTTATTAGTCTTTCGTAATTTATTTTTCATTTTTATGAGGGCCTGAATTAATAATATTGCCGTCCCCGTCAAGAAACGTGCCACTGGTTAAGTCTTTTTGTAATTTTACATTTGCACTATTATAAATGAATAAATGAATTACTCTTGTAAATTTGTAATTACTCTTGTAAAATTGTGATTTCAAATGTGGGGACCACTAGCCACTAGAAAGGGAGCTGAGTCTGAACGCGCCAGCCAGCGCGTGAAGCTCTCTTTCTGTGTGGATGCTTCAAAACGATGTCGTTGTGAGTTTCAATTTAACCACTCTCACCCAGAAAGCTGCTGATTCAATTGACTGGTCAAGAGCAGAGGCAGGAAGAAGAAAATATTACCATTGTAATTTTCTAAATAGATTTTTATATTTTCGTTTGTGTCATTTTAATTTCGATTTATGGGTTCGAAATTGCTAAATCAAACATCAGTCCATCTTTCTCGCGCGCGCTGAACACGCATTTCTCCGATCGTCGCTGCTCCTCTCGCGTCCGTCGTCGTCGCTTTCCAATCGCCGATTAGATCCGTTTCATCCTCCGATTGTACAAGGTGAGCGGGATTATCTAATTTGCTTCCCAATCGTTTTTTTCTGTTTCTGACATTTTCTCCGACCATTATTTTACTTGAAAAAGTTTGCTTTTTTAACCGTTCCCTAACATTTCCGTGCATGTTCGCGGGAACGAGTCTGAAATCGATTTTTTTTTTTTTTTTTTCTGTAAGATCTCCATGCCTGGGCCAGATCTCGTGTTCAAATTTTGTCCTTAGCTTTCTCGTGGTCTGACGCGAAATCATCTAACGTTTGTGCTCATTTTTCCCATTACTTGTTAATCTTTTGGTCTCACGAGCTAAAATCTGTGATTCGTTTATGAATGCTAAACAGGTTCTCTATAAGTTCCATAATAAGTTCTTAAAAAAAATGGAAGAAGACGAAGAAAACAAGTCTGATGGACACCTCGATGATAACGCTGTTGTAGAGAAGAGAGTAGATTCATTTGATGTAGCGAGTCCTAGTTTTCTTGCTGATGAACATGCTCCGGTAGGAATGGTCGACGGTGAAGATTTACAAGCGATTAGCTCAGTTGACGCAGTCCTCAAAGACGACAGTTTCGAACAGGTTTCTCTAAAAGACTCATCAACGAGTCTAGACTCTCTCCACCACTCAGAATCTGGATCGTATCCTCCGCTTCAGTCCCCGCAGAGACCCAAACCAAAGGCTACAATGGCAAACGTTTCTCCAGAGCTACTGCATCTAGTTGATTCCGCAATCATGGGAAAGCCTGAAAGCTTAGACAAGCTCAAGAACATTGTTACCGGCTCCGAGAGATTCGGGTCTTCTGGAGAAGAAGACTCAGAAACTACTGCTTTCCTCGTCATCGACTCGCTTCTCGCAACCATGGGTGGAGTCGAGAGCTTTGAAGAGGACGAAGACAGCAACCCTCCTAGCGTGATGCTTAACTCTCGTGCCGCCATTGTTTCCGGCGAGCTTATCCCTAGCCTTCCTTGTTCCGGGGACGACGGCGTTAGTTTCATGTCCCCAAGGACCCGCATGGTGCGAGGATTGCTTACAATCTTACGTTCTTGCACTAGAAACAGAGCTATGTGTTCCATGGCCGGTTTGTTAAGTGTTCTCTTGCGATCAGTCGATGAGATTCTCTCCAAAGACGTCAAAATGGAATGGAACGCATCGGTTTTGTTTCACTGTATTCAACATTTAGCAGGACACTCTCTTAGTGTGGAAGATTTGGATAGATGGCTTCATGTTATCAAGAAATCTCTTACAACGGTGTGGTCAAGTCCGTTGATGGATGCTTTGGAGAAGGCAATGAACGGTAAAGAATCAAGAGGACCTTCGTGTAGCTTCGAGTTCGTCGGTGAAAGCTCAGGCTTGCTTGGTCCTGGAGAGACTCGTTGGCCTTTTACTAACGGCTACGCGTTTGCGACTTGGATTTACATCGAATCATTTGCTGACACAATGAACGCTTCGACCGCAGCAGCTGCGATTGCAGCTGCTTCAGCGGCTAAATCGGGTAAAACATCTGCGAATGTGTATGCTGGTGAAGGCACTGCTCATATGCCGCGTCTGTTCAGTTTCTTGACCGGTGATAATCAAGGGATTGAAGCGTATTTCTTTGCACAGTTTCTTGTGGTTGAGAGTGGTGGTAGTGGGAAAGGAAGTAAAGCTTCGTTTCATTTCACTCATGCGTTTAAGCCACAGTGTTGGTACTTTATTGGACTTGAGCATACCACCAATCAGGGACTTTTAGGGAACTCAGAGAGTGAATTGCGGCTGTATATCGATGGATCTTTGTATGAAAGTCGTCCGTTTGAGTTTCCTCGTATATCCAAACCGCTTTCTTGCTGTTGCATTGGGTCAAATCCTCCTCCTCCTCCTTCTACTACACCTGGTGGTGGTTCACAGCGTCGTCGTCGTCAGTGTGCTCTGTTTGCTGAGATGGGACCTGTTTATATATTTAAAGAACCGATTGGTCCTGAAAGAATGACCAGATTAGCATCTAGAGGTGGTGATGCTTTGCCTTGCTTTGGGAATGGAGCTGGTCTTCCATGGTTAGCTACCAATGACCATGTACGTAATAGTGCAGAGGAAAGTAGTCTTTTGGATGCAGATCTTGGATCATACATTCACTTACTTTACCACCCAAGTTTACTTAGTGGACGGTTTTGTCCAGATGCTTCTTTCTCTGGAGCAGCAGGTGCAGTAAGAAGACCAGCTGAGGTAATAGGACAAGTCCATGTTGCAACGAGAACCAAGTCAGTGGAGTCCTTTTGGGCCTTAGCTTATGGAGGACCCATGTCTTTGCTTCCCCTAACCGTAACCAATGTGGATAAAGATAGCTTGGAACCGTCTTCTAGAGATCTTCCATTGTCTTTGACAACACATTCTATAGCTGCACCTATATTTAGAATCATCTCTGTTGCTATTCAACATCCTCGGAACAATGAAGAGCTCTCTCGTACTCGAGGCCCTGAGATTCTTGCTACGATTCTTGGTTATATTCTTCACTCACTTGCATCCAAGCATGATAGAGTAGAAGAAGATGAGGAGCTAGTTGCTGCCGTTGTTTCGGTTTGTCAATCTCAAAAGATCAACCATGCTCTTAAAGTGCAGCTCTTTCGTACGCTGTTGTTGGATCTCAAGATATGGAGCGTGTGCAATCACAGGCTTCAAAAGAAGCTGTTATCATCTCTTCAAGATTTGGTTTTCACCGAAGCGGAGGCTATGAGGAATGCTGATGCTGTTCAGATACTTCTTGATGGATGTCGGAGATGTTACTGGACGATTCAAGAGAAAGACTCTGTCAACACTTTCTCTCAAGATGGCGGTGCACGTCAAATGGGGGAAGTTAATGCCTTGGTTGATGAGCTTTTGGTGATTATTGAACTTCTAATGGGAGCAGCATCTTCTTCGTTCTCTGCTTCTGATGTTCGTCGATTACTTGGCTTCATCATTGACAGTCCACAGCCAAATCAGGTAACATGTTTCTCAAACATGTATCATTTCTCAGATCTTTTAATATTTTTGCTCTGATACCGTTTGACTGTTACCTCTGTTTTAGGTTGCTAGGGTATTGCATCTCATGTTTAGGTTGGTTGTACAGCCAAATGTTGCAAAGGCTCAGACATTTGCGGAGTCATTTATCACGTCTGGTGGGATAGAAACACTTCTTGTCCTGCTCCAGAGAGAAGCTAAAACTGGTGACGACAACGTTGCAGAATCTGTAGCTAAGGGTGAGACAAGCGTGACGACTTATCATAGTGAACAGAGTCAGCACAATAGGCCTGGTTTGTTGGATTTAGTTCCACAAGATGATGAGGGTGATTCTCATGCTCATGATGATGATAATGTAGTAGTAATTTTGAAGAAAACAGAGTCCTCTGTTTCTGAGAGCCCATTAAGTAACAACGCAAGAAATGACAGAAGAAACAATGTTGACGATAAAGACCGCGTCGTGGTTGGGATTATCAGACTGATCGGTGCATTAATCTCAAAAGGCCACTTAAAATTTTCCATTGTTGCCGAATCTGATGTTATGAGTAACCTCATGGGTAGTGGGCTTCATGAAAATGGTGGAACAATGTTTGACGATAAAGTGGCATTGTTACTATTTGCTCTGTTGAAAGCATTTCAAGCAGCTCCAAACAGACTGATGACTGAAAATGTCTACACAACTTTGCTTGGTGCCTCGGTATGACATGTCATATATACTATTTTGAGATTTTGGCTTATGAGGTTAACATTTTTTTGCATAGACTGAGCTCTTTCTTGCAGATTAATGCTTCATCAACAGAGGATGGCCTGAACTTTTATGATTCAGGTCATCGCTTTGAACACCCTCAACTTCTGTTAATCCTCCTGCGTTCTCTGCCATTTGCTTCCAATGCTCTACAAAATCGAGCACTTCAGGTATAGATGTTCTCTTCCTTTCTCTTGTTTAAGGTAATGAGAAATTTGGTTCTCTAGATAGCTATCGTGAAAGTCAAGTAAAGTCTTGCATTAGTGGTCTCCAACCTTGTGTCACTGGTTTATGAACTTTTACATGCCAATGTCTGTTTCTGAATTCACTTTTTCTACGTCAGGATCTTCTGTTTTTGGCTTGTAGCCATAAGGAAAATAGGAGTAGCCTGACAAAAATGGAAGAGTGGCCAGAGTGGATCTTGGAGATTTTGATCTCAAACTACGAGGTATGACTCCAACCTTCAAAGTTTTAAAGGTTTCCTCTATGTATGCACTTTTTATCTAGCAAGTTATTGAAGCATACACCACCAAGCTCTCTAAATATGCTGACTATTGTGCGTACACACAGAGAGATGCAGGGAAACAGTCTGCATCACCAGGTTCTTCTGAGGTTGAAGATATGATTCATAACTTTTTGAACATTATGTTGGAACATTCCATGCGCCAGAAAGATGGCTGGAAGGTAAATTTGTTTGTTTCAGTTGTCAATTCCTTTTCACCTTTTTTTTTTACAAGCTCAATTGTTTTTTATTTATATTTTCTGGCGACATGTTATTCCTTTTTTACAGGATATTGAGGCTACAATTCATTGTGCAGAGTGGCTCTCTATTGTTGGTGGGTCTAGCACCGGGGAGAAACGAATTAGGTATTTTCATGCACAATAACTTTTGCATCTCTTTTTGTTTGTGATGTGATGGTTGTTTCTTTGTGAGGGCCTCTTCTGTGTTATACCACATTGTTGAGAGGGATCTTTGTTTTTGTTCAATTGTGTTTACACTTTTTGTTTTCCTACTTTGGAAGGCGTGAGGAATCACTACCAGTTTTCAAAAGAAGGCTTTTAGGTGGATTGCTAGACTTTGCTGCCAGTGAACTACAGGTTCAGGTAAATCTTGTCAACTTGAGATGCCTTTTAAAAGCCTCACAATGCTCTTTACTTGTCTTGTTATACTGTGTGATTGCTAGATTTTGACCCACGCATTGTTCTTTTCCCCAACAGACTCAAGTAATAGCTGCAGCAGCTGCTGGTCTCGCGGCAGAGTCTCTAGCACCAAAAGATGCAAAGGCTGGAGTAGATATTGCTGCTCAGCTTTCAGTGAATCTTGTTGAAAACACTATTGTGATTTTGATGCTTGTCGAAGATCATTTGCGATTACAGAGCAAGCAAAACTGTGCTGCAAACGCAATTGATGTCTCTCCATCTCCTCTCTCTCTTGTTTATCCCCTTAACAACAACAACCGTTCACGCACATTGCCAACTGTCGGAGAATCATCAGAGGTTTCTAGTAGCCGCGCTTCAGTCTCCAGTGACTCAGGAGGAGTCCATTTAGATGTAAGTGGAAACAAACCTCTTGCTATACTTTTAAACCAACATAGTTTTTTTTTTATCTGTTAAGGACGGTCAAGTTATTTTGCTTTCTTTTCAGATACTTGCTTCAATGGCCGATGCAACTGGTCAGATTTCTACAGCCGTGATGGAGCGTCTTGCGGCTGCTGCTGCAGCTGAGCCGTATGAATCTGTTTCGTGCGCTTTTGTTTCATATGGAAGCTGTACAATGGATTTGGCCGAGGGTTGGAAGTACAGAAGCCGATTGTGGTATGGTGTTGGACTTCCTTCTTCTAAAACTAGCGGTTTTGGTGGTGGCGGAAGCGGTTGGGAGTCTTGGAAATCTTCTTTACAAAAAGATGATCATGGAAACTGGATCGAACTTCCTCTGGTTAAAAAATCAGTATCCATGCTCCAAGCCTTGCTGCTAGATGAGTCTGGACTTGGAGGTGGCTTAGGAATTGGTGGAGGATCTAGTACTGGGATGGGAGGCATGGCGGCTCTGTACCAGTTGCTGGATAGTGACCAGCCTTTCTTATGCATGCTTCGAATGGTGCTCTTGTCTTTGAGAGAAGAAGACCATGGTGAAGATAGTTTGCTGATGAAAAATCTAAGCTCTGACGATGGTCTTACTGGTGGAATCCAGGGACCCTTGGCGAATTCTGTCTCAGTAGATGCCACTTCTCAGATTTCACCATCAGCTTTATTGTGGAGGTAAATCATCGTAATGGATGCTGCATGCCTTCTTCTCATGGCTGCTTGCTCATACTCTTAATAGTTTATAGAGTAGTTGAAGTGACTTTCTTTCCTTTTTTGTCCAGTGTGCTCTCTCCTGTTCTAAACATGCCAATATCTGATTCAAAGAGACAGAGAGTTTTGGTTACTACATGCGTTCTGTATTCTGAGGTTAGTTCTCCTCTAAATTAGGTGCTCATTTATGTTCTAGTCGTACATTTTCATGTTAATGGTCACTTAATTTGTAGTATTTTGTGGTCTTTCACTTTATGATTCTAAGTCTTGTTTTTCAGGTATGGCATGCTGTGAGCAGAGACAAAAGACCACTACGTAAGCAGTACCTAGAGGCTATCTTACCACCATTTGTTGCAATCTTGCGGAGATGGAGACCAATTTTGGCTGGCATTCACGAACTCGCCACTGCTGATGGTTTGAATCCTCTTGTCGTTGATGACCGTGCTTTGGCTGCTGATGCACTCCCTATTGAAGCGGCTCTCTCTATGATATCCCCGGAGTGGGCAGCTGCTTTTGCATCTCCTCCTTCTGCAATGGCACTAGCGATGATAGCCGCAGGAGCAGCTGGTTGGGAAGCGCCGCCACCTCCAACACCGCCAGCGCCTCCGCCGGCTCTTAGGCGAGACTCTTCATTGCTTGAGCGTAAGTCTACCAAACTCCAGACCTTTTCCAGCTTCCAGAAACCCTTGGAGGCTCCAAACGACGACACCCCGGGCCGACCTAGAGATAAAGCTGCTGCAAAAGCGGCTGCTCTGGCGGCTGCAAGGGATCTTGAAAGGAACGCCAAGATTGGCTCTGGGAGAGGTCTAAGCGCTGTTGCAATGGCCACGTCTTCGCAGCGGAGGACTATCAGTGATATGGAACGTTTACAGAGATGGAATATCTCTGAAGCCATGGGAGTGGCATGGATGGAATGTCTCCAGCCAGTGGATACAAAATCAGTTTATGGGAAAGATTTCAATGCCTTGTCATACAAGTTTATTGCTGTGCTCGTTGCAAGCTTTGCCTTAGCACGTAACATGCAGAGATCTGAGATCGACAGGCGTATAAGAGATGATAACATAGTGAGAAATCGGTTATCCATTGGAATCCGTGGTTGGCGCAAACTCGTAAGTTACTTGGTAGAGATGAGATGCTTCTTTGGACCCTTTGGAGACCATTTATGCAGTCCTAAACACGTAAGAAGCCACACTGTTCTTGCTTGATTTTGTCACATGTTGAGGATTTTTCCAAGTAATGTAACATCATGACATATGCAGGTTTTTTGGAAACTGGATTCTATGGAAGGTTGTTCGAGGATTAGACGATGTTTAAGGCGAAACTATTCTGGAACTGATCATCTTGAGGCAGCGAGAAACAATGATGATCAGACAGATGATAACCTGGGTTCTCCATCAAATGCACATATTCTTGCAATATCAAAGGATATAATAATGTATGATGATGATGATGATGAGCATGGTGGTGGTGGTGAGGATCTTGAAATGGAGGCTAGTGTTGGAGAACACATAGGGAGATATGAAGAGAGGATGTCTGGCTCACTTGATGATGCGATACAACTGTCGCATGTAATCAGCGATCCTCGACCGTTGAGTGACCAAGATGTGGTTCAAAATTCCACCGAAGCAGCTTTCAAGAAACTTGATGATGAAAGGATTGTTCTTGAAGTTTCGTCTTCTATGGTCCGCCCACTAAGGGTTGTGAAAGGAACCTTTCAGGTACTTTCGAGTAACATTACATTACCTTTTTGAACAAGTATAGCTGAATATGATCTGAAACTTTTTCTCCGATATTTTTCCTTGTGTGAATTACTAGTTTCTAATGGTTGTCTTTTGGGATTTGTCAGATTACAACAAGGAGAATCAATTTTATTGTTGACATGAGAGAAGGCCAAGATTTGGATGGCAAGTCAGATGCTTCGAAATCAGGATACCAAGAACGAGATCGTAGTTGGCTCATGTCTTCTCTTCATCTGATTTATAGCCGACAGTAAAGATTCATCATCAGTGTTGTCTCTAGCTCACTATTTTCTCCGCTTCAAAATTGATGGCTGAGAGATCTATATCTTCATTTGTCGCAGATATCTACTGAGAACGAGTGCTCTGGAACTATTTATGGTCGATCGTTCAAACTTCTTCTTTGATTTTGGGGTATCTGAACAGAAAACTTTCTCTGTTATATCATATTTTTCTCTCTTTCCTTAGAAATTAAATAACCAAATTAATGAATTCTGATGAACACCATAGAACATTGAGGGACGAATAAATGCGTGTCGTGCTATTGCTCAAGCAAGGCCTCCTCACTTGGAAAATTTATACCTCGCAACTCAGGTTTGTTTTTCTCCCCTCTTCCATATGCTAATTCTTTAGACAAAACTTAGATAAATCGTTTCCTGTTTTTGTTTTAGAGGCCAGAACAATTTTTGAGAAGAACTCAGTTAACGGAACGATGGGCTAGATGGGAGGTATCATAAGAATATCCTTCTCACTCTCATCATACTATTTCAGTTACCCCTGAAATATCATCTTGCAGAGAAGTAACCCTTGCTGAATAATATGCAGATGAGCAATTTTGAGTACTTAATGCAGCTTAACACATTGGCTGGCCGTACTTACAATGACATCACTCAGGTAAGTCTTGTGCTAGTGAGAATGCTTTATTGACATATATGAAATATTTTAATAACATCTTCTTTTTGGTTATCTTAATCTCTGCTTTTTTTTTTTTTTTTTTCATATCTTTGCAGTATCCTGTTTTCCCATGGATTCTGTCCGACTATACATCACAAGTTTTGGACCTTACAAATCCATCTAACTACAGAGATCTTTCCAAGGTGGTGTTACTTGTAGTTTGGCTCTATGCCTATGCCTGCATATATTGGTCCATCAAACTTATATAAAAAAACTAGATGTAACGTGGGTCTGTATATGTTCAGCCAATTGGTGCATTGAACCCAGAGCGGCTGAAGAAGTTTCAAGAGAAATATTCGAGCTTTGAAGATCCAGTCATCCCAAAATACCACTATGATTCACATTACTCAAGTTCTGGAGCAGTAGGTTATCTTCTCTTTGTTTTAAGATCTGCAAAAGGCATAGAGTTTGCTCACAATAAATAGTCCATGCAGATGGTTTTATCGTTTGTAATTTCTTGTTGGTAGGTGTTGCATTATCTAGCTAGAGTCGAACCTTTCACAACACTTTCAGTTAAACTGCATGGTGGAAAGTTTGATCGTCCAGACCGGATGTTTTCAGACATTGCAGCGGCCTGGAAAGGAGTTCTCCAAGATATGAGTAATGTGAAGGAATTGGTAAGAACTGGTTTTGATCATAGTCATCTTCTTTGCAAGTGAAGATTGCAGTCATATATTAATGCCCCCTCATTCTGTTTTCTAGGTTCCAGAGTTATTTTACCTTCCTGAGATGTTGACCAACGATAATTTGGGAGAGAAGCTTGGTATGAGTTTCTTGTGTTCCAAGGAAAAATATGGCTCCTGAATCTATAAACCATCTTTTCTTCTTCTTCTTCTTCTTCTTCTGATATTCTTCTTGATCCATCAGGCTCAGTAAAACTTCCTCCTTGGGCTAAAAGCCCGGTGGATTTTGTACACAAGCATCGAATGGCTCTTGAGAGCGACCATGTCTCTTCACATTTGCATGAATGGATTGATCTCATTTTCGGGTAGGTTTCCTCATTTTGGGCTGACATCTTGTCGACATGGTCGTTTCAAATCAAATCCACGTCCTCATGAACGTATTCATTTAGGTATAAGCAACATGGCGACGAAGCTACACTTGCAAATAATGTTTTCTTCTACACTACATACGAAGGAACTGTTGATATTGATAAGATCACGGATCCTGTAAGTTATCTTTTTCTTCGTATTACCCTGTTTACCAAGTTGCTCTGTTTTGGTACGAAGTGCTCTATTTTGGTATTACTGTGTTTACGAAGTGCTCTGTTTTGGTATACTCTGTTTACGAAGTTGCTCTGTTTTGGTATTACTCTGTTTTTGTGACTTTCCTGTGAATTTTTTCATGAAGGTGAAACAACGGGCTACTCAAAACCAAATAGCTAATTTAGGTCAAACGCCATCACAGCTATTGACTGTGCCTCACATCAAAAGAATGCCTCTGAAAGATGTCCTTCACATTCAGGTAAATGCTTTGTTACAGTTTTGGCAGAAAAGAGAGTGTCTTTCGGTCCTAGAATTTGACAAAAAAAACACTTATAAATTCATGTCAGACCATCTTTCGGAATCCAAAAGAGATAAAACCGTATCCTGTTCCAGCTCCAGAGCACTGCAACTTACCTGCTGCAGCCATCAAGGCATATTCGGATAGTGTTGTGATTGTTGACATGAACGTGCCTGCTGCACATATCGCACATCACCAATGGCAACCGAACACTCCCGATGGTCACAGTGATGCTCCTTTCGTGTTTAATCACGGTAAGGCGGCTTCAAGTGGCGGCACATTGGTACGAATGTTCAAAGGTGATTCGGAATATCCTCAAGCACAGGCCTTTGGCTCATCAGGAATCACAAGTTCGTCTGTCGCTGCTATTACAAGCGATGGAGAAATCATCACTGGTAAGAGCAGTGTTTAAAGATCTTTGTGAAAGGTTTTGTGATTTTCTGATTGATGATAATAGTATGTATGTTTTATTAGGTGGACATGTGGATAATAGCGTCAAGCTAGTCTCATCTGATGGAGCGAAAACACTAGAAACAGCTTTTGGTCACTGTGCTCCTGTAACATGTTTGGCTCTGTCTCCAGACTACAACTTCCTTGTGACAGGTTCACGAGACACCACTGTTTTGCTGTGGAGATTTCACAAGGGAGTTGCTTCTCAGAAAAGCGAGCCTGAGCAGACAAAACCCTCTGATCAGATAACTTCCTCCGCAAGCAACACCTCAACGCGTCGCATTGAAGGGCCAATACAAGTGCTCCACGGACACCGGAGAGAAATAGTGTGTTGCTGTGTTAGCTCAGATCAAGGAACCGTTGTTTCTTCCTCTGAGTCATCAGATGTTCTGTTGCATTCCGTAAGAAAAGGTCGACTGATAAGACGGCTTGTTGGCGTTAAGGCACATTCTCTCTGCATTTCTTCCGATGGAGTTATAGTGGTCTGGAGTAGATCGGAACATTCTATCAGCACGTTCACTGTCAACGGTGTTCTCGTTTCCAAAGCTAAGCTTCCTTCCTCTTGTACCGTAAGCTGCATGGAACTCTCCATGGACGGACAAAATGTTGTGATTGGCGTGAACTCATTCTCCGACATTGACGGATCGATGAGTTTTGAAGAAGACTCATCCAGTAGAGATAATGAAATTGACAGATTGGATATCTCATCTCCTTCGATTTGCTTCCTCAACTTATACTCTCTTAAGGTATAATTCTTGTTAAGCATTGCTCTTGATGTCGTTGAAGGACATTTTTTGACCTAACAAACCAAAATTTTCTTCTTCTGTAAGGTATTCCATAAGCTGAAGCTTGGTGAAGGGCAGGATGTAACCGCTATGGCTCTGAACACAGACAACACTAACCTCTTAGTTTCCACAAAAGATAAGCAGTTGATTATCTTCACCAATCCAGCTGTAAGTTATCCTGTTCGCATTTTGATCTCCTTTACTTCAGCATCTACTCCAGTTAGGAAAACAGAACTTTTGTTTCAATTTTCTTGCAGTTAAGCTCGAAGGTGGTGGATCAGACGCCGAAGGTTGGCTCTGAATGAAAATGTTTTTATTCTTCTCTAGGTTAGGATGAAAGTACGTTATAAATTGTCTTATATGACCTTAGCTCAAAGATTTTTTACTGAATTTAAATTTGTCAACTAATATATAAAGCGATAATATTAAAAAATTAGCATAAGAGTTACAAGAACATTAAAGTTATTAGTTGTCTCCAACTAATGGGATAACATATAAAAACTGCATAGAGTTGCTAGAACATTAAAGTTATTAGCTGGCCTGTCAGTATAACTTTATAAAATAATACATTTGGATCGTGATTCACGACTTTGCATAAAAAAATAAAAGGAATAGCGTTGAAATCTTGATGTTATATTAGAACTAAAGAGACATAGCTGCAAGGTTTACAAAGATCACACTCCCCACTGATTCATATTAATCCTTTCATATCACATATATACACGTTTCTTGGATAAGCAAACAGTCCATGGATTCGGAGAAGGAGATTGCCGCCGTATGCTTCCGGGTCGAAGCAGTGGTCCAACTTAGAGAAGGAAAATTTCACCTCATAAAGAAAGTCCATGGTGATCCCAAAGGAAAAAAATGCGAAGC
This sequence comes from Noccaea bulbosa, assembly GCA_900406535.1. Lineage (NCBI taxonomy): Eukaryota > Viridiplantae > Streptophyta > Magnoliopsida > Brassicales > Brassicaceae > Noccaea > Noccaea bulbosa. The sequence continues at coordinate 31,755 of OVBJ01000471.1, read as the reverse complement.
TGACATCAAAACGTTCATCAAATTTATTCAAGAAGAAGGTACCATTTATGTCTACTGTAAGAAATGCTATGGGTATGGCCACGAAGAATCTTACAAGATTAATCCACCAATCAAGCACCCTCTTCATCCAAAACATAATCTCATGTTTGTCGGGTGTGACAACTACGTAAGTGCTAGGAAATGCTTTTGTTGTGAAGATCCTCTCAAGGAAATGTTATACTGCTGTCCAAGATGTGATTTCGCTATAAATCTGGCTTGCGCGAATAAACAACCACTCTTTTCTATAGAGAATCCAAAGAGGCATGAGCATACACTGACCTTGTTTCCTAGACAAGTTACGACAAGTTGCAACGTTTGTGCGTTGGATCATTCAAGGTCTCCGATCTATATATGTCCTTCTTGTGACTTTGTAGTCCATAAAAAGTGTATCGATTTGCCATGGGTCATACGGATATCTCGTCATCACCATCGCATCTCTTTTACACCTTCTTTTGACTCGGGAGATTGGGTTTGTAGCATCTGTCGTAGAATGGTAAACAACGATTATGGAGGATATTCTTGCAACAAGGATGGTTGCTCTTACGTTGCTCATTCAAGATGTGCGACGGGAAAAAATGTTTGGGATGGGAAAGAGCTTGAAGGAGAGCCAGAAGAGGTAGAAGAAGAAGAAGAAGAAGTCGAGCCGTTTGTGCGGTTAAGTGATGGAGTCATAAGGCACTTCAGTCATGAACATCATCATCTCAAACTCAATGAGGAGACTGATGGTGATAGAGATTATGACGAATACAGATCTTGTAAAGCGTGCAACATGCCTATCTATTACGGTAACTTCTACTCATGTCCGGATTGCAATTTTATCCTCCATGAAACATGTGCGAATCTTTCTCGTAGAATATATCATGCCATACATCCACATCCATTTACTCTACGGTTGGAATCTCCTTATCTATTTTCATGCTCAGCTTGCTCCAAAGTGTGCAGTGGTTTCTATTATGAGTGTAGCCAAGGATGTTTTTTCATGTTGCACGTACAATGTGCTACGATTTACGAGCCATTGATCCATAGTAGTCACATGCATCCTTTATTCCTAACATCCGAACCTGACGAGTATAAGAGCTGTTCGGTTTGCCATGACGAGGGTTTACGTGTTGCTTCTGGTTCTAGCGAGACGTTCAACTGCATTGTCGAATGCGAGTTTTCTTTGTGTTTTAAATGTGCTAGTCTTCCTCAAAAGGTGAGGTATAAGCATGACGAGCACATCTTAACCCTTTGTTATGGAGATCACGAGGCAAGTGATGAGAGCAAGAATACCAATTGGTGCGAGATATGTGAAAAGAAAATAAAGCAAGGCCAAAGGTTTTATACGTGTGAGGGTTGTTGTGTTACTCTGCATGTTGAATGTTTACTTGGAAAAGACATGCACTCAAGGTTTGGTTCATATTCGTCCGGTCCTGGCAAGATTGATATTCTACCCAACAATCGGATGACTCGACCGATATGCTCCACATGCCACAAACGTTGTACACAAAAAATGGTCTTCCAACGTTATGGATTAAATTACTGTTGCTTCACTTGTGTGGGAAGATATCGTCCTAGCTTAATGTGAATGTATATAAAAATAAACTGGTCTTTCAACGTTTTGGATTTTTGTTTTGTACTGTAATGATTTCACTTTGCAGAATCTGTACAAGATTCTATGTGTTATTTATGATCAAATAAATAAGAGCCAATTGGTCAAATGGCCATAAATGAAAGAAATCTATTTAGACTCTGAAGAAGATAAAAGTAAGATGTTGATTCGTATACAGGGAGATGATAAAGTTGATTGAGGAAGAACACATACAATACAACAATAGATCACTATCAATGCACAATTTTGCAGTGTTTTAAGCCTCCACGCCATCCACAAGCATCACTACAAAACATCCGCCATCAATGGGTATGAGGGCAGCTGAGCTACATCTTCGTCCATCTTATTGCATATGTAAATAAAATGGGAATCAGGATCCTCCAGAACATAATCTTGCGGCAACATTCCTTCACTTGTCACAGGTATAGCTTCTAGATACGATTTCTCTGACGAGCTGCAACTGCCTCCTGGCCTTTTAAACCCTGGTCTTGCTGCAACAACAATTCAAAGGAATCAAAAAGGGTTAAAAAGCCCAAAGAATGCAATCCATTTCTACAAAAGAAGTGGAAGCTTACGTATGATGTATAAGGAGATCTTCCAGCTGTATGCAGAACGAGTCAAATGAGGCATTCTCACTTTGGGATCACCGTAGGTTATCTTTACAACCACCATATATAACAAAACACACAAGTCAACTTATTTTGGTTCCCAGTGACGATGACTAAAACAACTCCAAAGATAAAGGGAATGCAAGTGAAACTATATTTACCAAGAAATAGGTCCCTCCAGGTTTAATCAGCCTGCAACATATGAAAGAAGAAGAGTTTGTTGATTAATTATATTTTCAAAAGTTAAAAAAAAAAAGTGAATCCAACAGTGGCCTTTATAATGATAATAATCTAGGAGCAGCCATGAATGATTAGGTGGTGCTAACTATCTATATAACCTGCTAACTTCACCCAACATTCTCGTAGCACTTAGAGGAGCATCACAGCCACACTGGAACCACACCGCCACAAACATAAGAAAACTTAAAAAAACGCATGGAGACAAGACACGAAAAAGAAAAAAGAAAAAGATGAGAAGATTCAAGCTTCAAGAATCAAGATACACCCGCACCAATAATGAATCAAGAGTTCCTGAAAAAAAGTAAACACAAAATATCACTGTTAAGCCTTTTCCCCCAAAAAAAAAAAAAAAAAAAAAAAAAACAGAGTAATTGGCAAAAGCATACCTTTATCAATGACAGTGTCAAAGGAGTCGTCAGCAAAGTAGCTCATATCTCTAACATCCATTTGCATGTCTGTTGGGTTGCAAAAGATGACTAATAAAGCTTCCTGCTTTACATATTTTTAAAAGCAAATAAGAAGAAAAGGTGAAGATGTAAAAGTGTACATTTGAGCTGAGGAACAGACGCATATTTGGTTTGCATCATCTCAATAGCCACCGATGAGATATCAACATTCACTATGTCCTCGTAACCGTCCTTGACCATATCCTCTGACATAACTGCAGTACCAAAGCGAATCGGTTATTCAAAATTGAATGCTCTCAAGTCAAATTCAATCAATGTGTAGAGTTCTTCAGCAGCAAAGAGGGAGAGAAGAAGAGAGATTTACGGGAATTGCCACAGCCAACCATGAGGACTCGTGAGCAAGTAGGGACGAAGCTGCGGACGAAAGGGCGGAGAGAAGAGTAGCGTTGGTACCAGTCGAAAGAGAGCGCGTCTTGCACGTAACGCGCGTCCCAATAGAGTGCGTCTCCATAGTTGTATGTGTTGCAGCTCGACACGTCCCTCTGCATCTCTCTCTCTCTCAAAAGATCCGATCTGAGAATCTGGAGAATCTGCGGCGGAGCTTTTTTCTTCGTCGGCGTTTTTGACCAGCTTTACGCAGTTTGGGCCTAATGTAGGCCCAATAGATAATCATGTGTAGGTGAAGAGTGACACGTGACCTGTGTGCGCTCAGACGTGCAGTCCCTTCTTCCTGATGAAATGGGCTTAATTAAATGAGATGAATAAAAGCCTCTCATTGCGTGTTAACGAGCGTTATTGATTACGGGATGTTTTTTACTTTTTAGTTAATTGTTTTTTGTTTTAGAGGGGTATAATTTATAAATTTGAAGTCTATCTAATGAGAAGAGGATGATGTATCTACAAACGATTAACATGTTAGACATTTATAGATTGCAAATAAGATTCTTCTAATCCTTTCGGTCTTAGTCTCGCGTATGTCCAGACTCCAAACTCCAAGCCAAAGCAGTAGTAGACTTTGCAAAATTTGGATATTTCAGTATCTAATGAGCATTAATAAACAAACTCAACAGTAAATGTCTCAATTTACGGTTGTTGATAGAAACACCAGTATCTGAATTTTATTATCATGGTTAACTCTTAGCTTATAGCCGTTACCAACTTACCATTATAAAGTCATAAACCATTAACAAAAGCTAATGATGACGTCAAAAAGGTATGATAACGATACAACGGATGCTTTTGGAAGACGGAACCAAAGAAAAAAAAGCCCAAAAGCCCAGTTCGTGAATCGTGAATTCAGGCTTTTCTTTTTAGCAAGAGCACGTGTTCTCAATCCAACCCTGGTAAAGTGTTTTTAACGTCACCATGGTTAGCATTTAAGGTCTTCTTTAATATCCCATCCTTCTTTCTTCTTTTAACTTCATCTCTCTGTCATCTCGCTTCCTCTTCTCCAATGGCGGTATCAGTATCACGAGTGTTCTCTCTCCTTACATTAACTATATCTCTCTTTGCCGTCATTTCTACCGTCACCGGCCATAACATTACCCAAATACTCTCCGAATCGCCGGATTATTCCTCCTTCAACAACTACCTTTCCCAAACCAAGCTCGCCGACGAAATCAACAGCCGCACTACCATCACTGTCCTTGTTCTCAACAATGGCGCAATGTCTTCCCTCGCCGGAAAACATCCACTCTCCGTTATCAAAAGTGCTCTCAGCCTCCTCGTCCTCCTCGACTACTACGATCCCTTAAAACTTCACAAGATCTCCAAAGGCACAACTCTCACCACCACGCTTTACCAAACCACCGGAAACGCTCCCGGGAACTTAGGATTCGTCAATGTCACCGATCTCAAAGGAGGCAAAGTCGGATTCGGCTCCGCCGCTCCTGGATCCAAGCTCGATTCCTCATACACGAAAACCGTCAAACAAATCCCTTACAACATCTCAATCCTCGAAATCGACGCTCCGATCATCGCTCCCGGAATCCTAACCGCCCCTGTTCCGTCCGCCGAAGGAATCAGCAACATCACCGGACTTCTCGAAAAGGCCGGTTGCAAAACCTTCGCCAAGTTGCTCGTCTCGAGCGGTGTCCTCAAAACTTACGAATCCACCGTCGAAAAAGGCTTGACTGTTTTTGCACCGTCCGATGAAGCTTTCAAAGCAGAAGGCGTACCAGATCTGACGAAGCTCACGCAAGCTGAGGTGGTCTCGCTCCTAGAGTATCACGCTCTCGCTGAATACAAACCCAAAGGCTCACTGAAGACTAACAAAGACTCAATCTCCACGTTAGCCACTAACGGAGCTGGGAAATACGATTTAACGACGTCAACTTCCGGCGACGAGGTTATCCTCCATACCGGCGTTGGTCCGTCTAGACTCGCCGATACGGTGGTCGATGAGACACCTGTCGTGATTTTCACGGTGGATAAGGTCCTCCTCCCCACCGAGCTCTTCGGAAAATCTCCATCTCCGGCGCCGGCACCGGAGCCAGTGAGCGCACCGACACCGTCTCCGGCTAAGTCACCGTCTCCAGCGGAAGCTCCGTCACCTGTTGCAGCTTCTCCGCCGGCACCTCCAGTGGATGATTCGCCGGAAGGAGCTCCGTCAGACTCACCTACAAGTTCAGAGGACAGTAAGGCGAAAAACGCGGCGTTTCACGTGAACGCTTCTGCGTTGTTCACCGCATTGGTCACTCTTGCCGCCACATCACTCTTGTTCTAAATACCCTTACGACTTCTAGTAATTACGCAGACTGCCACTCCCTTCTTTTAATTTGATTTTCGACGAGTTTTTATTTTTATTTTTGTGATTTTGTGTTTGTTAAGACAGGGATTAGAGAAGTGAGTGAGGTTTAAGTTAATCATTTTAGTTAATTTAGACTTCGATGATTGTTTTTGTTTTTAGGTCTGTGTGTTAGTTTGTACTTGTAGTTCCGTTGAAACTTTGAGATCTTCTAGTTAAATTGTTTCCAGTTAAAAACTTTTTTTTTATTTTCCTTGGGCTTTTTGTCATCGGGTCACGCGACGTAGTATAATAAAAGGTTTTGTTCAAAAAAAACCCCAAACTATATTATTTTTGCAAGAAAAATCTTCACTCAAAAAAATGCAAGTCAAACCATTTACCTTTAAAGTCACACGCAAAATAAACCCCTAACTATATCGATAACATCATAAAAAAATAGCGTTTTAAATAGGCCTGAGACTTTGGGTTTCGGTTCGGGTTCGGATCGAATTTTTCGGGTTTCAGGTTTTTGAATTTAAAAATATAGAAACTGTTCGGATTTTTTAAAGTTTTGGTTCGGATTTTTTTGTGTTCGGTTCGAGTTTTTTCGTGTTTTTAAAAGTTTTTTTTCGAAATTTTTAGATTTGAGATATAAAAACTGTTTGGATTTTTAAAATTTGGGTTCGATTCGGGTATTTTCGGACGGGTTCGGGTAAAAGTCGCAGATCTAGTTTTAAATGTAAGGAAACTAAATGTAAATATGAACCGAACCCAAACCAAAAATTTAAAAAATCCAAACGGTTTTTATATCTCAAACCCGAAAAATCTGAAACCAAAAAAACTTGAAAAACAAAATTTAAAAAACCCCAAAAACCCGAACTAAATCCGAAAAAATCTGAACCGAATCCAAACCGAAACTTTAAAAAATCCGAACGGTTTCTATATCATTAAATCCGAAAACCTGAAACCCAAAAATTCGATCTGAACCCGAACCGAAATCCAAAGTCTCATGCCTATTTAAACGCTGTTTTTTTTTGGATGATGTCATTGATATAGTTGGGGGTTTATTTTGCGTGTGACTTCAAAGGTGGATGGTTTGACTTGCATTTTTTTGAGGTGAGAGTTTTTCTTGCAAAAATAATATAGTTTGGATTTTTTTTTTCACAAAAACCTATAATAAAATTCGTGGTCTCGTGATATTCTTTGAAAGCATCAAATATGAACGGACCATTGGAACTAGGACGTGTGACAATAAGTAATAACCACGTGGAGAGAGGAAGTCCCGTGGGGTCCACGTCGTATCAATATTGTTTATTCGCTCATGTCACACGAGTACCAACGTAAAAGAAAGAAAAAAATCACAACATTTACTCATCACAAAGATCGCTTAAATTAATTTACTTCATTACAAAGACTCCAAATACCACAAATGTGTCGTATAACTTAGAAGATTGCAAAGGTAGCCCATTTTCTTTTGTAGAGCCCAATTACTAATGGGCGTGATTCAACATTAGCCTGTCGTTTTTACGGTTAGGGTTTCAAAGTCCCCCGCCTTTTACTCGTTTCAGCATTTTCTCTTGAGAAGAACGAAGACGAAAGATATATCAAGGATCGCACCGTCCACTTCGCTGATAGCGTCGATTGACATAACTACGATCCGACTTCTGTGGATTTCTCACTGCCTCGTTTTTGTCTCTAAGCCCCTACTTTTCTTATTTCGGCTGTAATTGTTTGATTGTTTCATTTGACACCCTACTACCCTAGATTCCTTCAAAGATTATTCTCGTCTAGTGTTCAACTTCGATGCTATGTATACTTTGACTTATGATAATATAAACCATTGTTTCACGCCAGTTTACCGGTGTTTTCAAAGCAATATGTACACGTGGGAGTCATAATAAGATGGAGCTTAATTAATTAAGAAGGTAGTATTAATTTTGTCCATCCACCTATTCTTGCTAGTAAAATTAATTTTGAGTGTTCTTTTTATAGTTAAACACACATAATGGATGAGAGTACTAAGATAGTTGGGAATTCGTATAAATGGTACCATAGTGAAATAATGAAAGAGGCGTGGTGATTGTGAGTTGGACCACTTGTATATGCGTCATCATTGTAAGCAGTACTAACTCAAGAACTTACCCCCAATCTATATCTGGTAACTATTTGGCCATTTATGATACTCCTTTTGTGCTTTTAGAAGCTTTAGTTTATGTTTGATGCATGGTTTAAAGAAGACTCATCATCTCTTTGTTTGTGGTAGACAATGCTTACCCCCAAGAACAGCTAGAAATAGTAGAGATGTAGGTATAGAATTATAACGGCTTTGATCATTTTGAAAGCATGCTAATAATTCTGGATGTTGACTTGCTCCTCCCATTTGCCATTTAGTTTCTTCACCCTTCTTTATTTAATTTCTTTCTTCTTTGTCTTTCTATTTGGTTGCATCTCAAGAAAAATTATCAACACAAGAAATGAGTGAGAGTGTTTAGTGGTCCATGTATATAGTCCTTAGCCTCATCAATTATTATTATTTTCTTTATATCACATGATTCTAATTTATAGAGGAAATAGTTATATAACTAGAGTCACTTTGGGATGCGAAAAAAAAAAAAAAAAAACTAGTCACTTTGGAATTTGGTTCCAAGGTTTTTTTTTTCACTTCATATTGGATCTCAATTATGAGGAAAGATGCCAATGTGCTACAGCCGGTAATCTAAGATCTCGACCGTTGGAACTTGGAATGGGTTTTAATAGGAAACTAAATGAGTTATCATTTGATTATTTTCATTTTTAAATGGTGCAATGGAGAAATTTATCATTCCTTTTTTCTCCAAATTCTTAGTACATACTTAGTCGCTCTAAACATCATACCGCCTTTATCTAGTCGATTACGTACAAAAAAACAATTAGTATGAAATTGAATGGTTTGTGATTTGTTATAGTCTATTTGGTATGTTGTTAACTGTTTCTACTAAGTTCCCTTAATAGTACACAGTAACTCTACTCAATCAAGAATAGGAAACGGAAACTCAGAGAGAGAGAGAGAGAAAGAGAGAGTCTGGTTTGGTCTTCTTCTTCATCATATTCGTCCTGAAGCCATGCACATCTGGCCCCTCTGTAATCATGAGTTTCCTTTTACCATCATTACCTTCAAAAGCCTTCTCTCTCTTCATTTCTCTCCTCGAATCTCAAAAAAAACACAACAGCTCCATCGATCTCTATATAAAGCGTACTCTTCCATTGTGTTTACTCACTTCGTCTGCGTAATAAAACCAGAAGAAGATGTGTCTGAATTCTTCAGAGCCATTCCCAGACCCACACACGCCCACGCCCACGACGAGATCAGCTTCGTACCATCAGAAACGTAAATCAAAGACACAAATGCATCTTCGTATCCTTAATCTCACCAGGTTCAGTTTCATCTTCCATATATCACATCGACTCTGTTTTAAACTCTTTTTTAAATAAAAAACAAATTATTTGGGCACAGGAGGAGAAGATTACAGAAGGCAGAGAAGGAGATGGAGATGAGAAACTTGCAGCTTTTCGTAGAGAATCAAAGCATCATACGAGAGAACGAGGCATTAAAGAAGAAAGCCCTTCTTCTTCACCAAGAAAACATTGCTCTGTTTTCTCTGCTTCATCCAAAACTCTCCCCTGTTTCCACTTCTTCTTCTTCCTCCTCCTTCCTTCAGTGATCACCGTGAATCTTGTTTCTTACGTTTGCTCTTGTCTTGTCTCACCTTCGGGTGATTTTATTTTCAATCAATGTTTTGATACTTTATCCTCGTGTAATAAGTGTAATATACTCACCGTTGGTTAAATTCAAAATTGCAATGAACAATGAAAAGCAGACAAAATCTCAGTGATAGACTGATAGCGATGTTTCCGACGACAAAACCATAAAAGAAAACCACCATGCCGTTTTCATATAACAGATACAAACATGCTTGCTGTTTTTTCACCGAATCTTCTCTAAGGACAGAGACAAACGACAACCATCCAGAGAGAGAGAAGAGAGTAAGCAAAAACCATCACAATAAGTAGAACAACTCGATGATCCATCTGTAAGTTCTCATCAGCTAAGTAACTAAAAAAAAGCGAAGTATAAACAGAACCGATCTTCAAAGGAAGACATTCTAATATCGACCGATCAATATGAAGTCGTCATCATCAAGCACCTGAACATCTCTCTCTCCAACAAAATGCTCCCTTCCGATTTCCTTCACCAGTTTAACGAACTCAATCCTTCTCGACACAGGCAACGGCACATAAGGCAACCGAAACACCGGCCTCGCAACTCCCAACTGAGCCAAAGCAGTGTTAACCCCAATCGGGTTCGGTTCTTGGAACAGCCAATCAATCAAAGGCAGAAGCTTTGCGTTCAACTCCAAGTTTCTACCTTCAAACATCAGCTTCCTCATCAAACCGGGAACTAAATTGCTAGTTACCGATATAACTCCAGTCGCACCGTGATCCCATCTAGAATCATGGCACTGATCATCGTTCCCACTCCACACAACAATTCCCTTCTCAGTATACTCTTCCACTCGGTCATTCCCCACACATTCCTTAACACCAGCCAAATTAGGGTTCGTAGAGAGCTTAAAGATAAGCTCAGGAGGTATATCTTGGCTCGTTCTCCCCGGTACGTTGTATATAATCGTCGGTCCCATATGAAGAACGGTTTGGAAATGCGCGGTCATGCCTTCGATCGACGTTTTCCCATAGTAAGGGTTGATGTGCAGAGCCGCGTGCATTCCTACAGCGAACCCTTGCTCAGTTGCGTGTATAGCTTCCCTAGTGGAGTTGCTTCCGGTGTTTCCAATGACTTTGATTCTTCCTCCAAAGCAGTTTACGGTATGGCCTATAAGCATGATGTGTTCATCCCAGCTCATTAACTGGCCTTCACCGGTTGTTCCACCGACGATCACACCTTCAGCTCCGGTTTCTATCTGCGTGTTGACTAAGTCGTCGTATGCTTCGAGGTCGAATCTTCCATCGGGGAGATAAGGTGTTTTGATGGCTGTGATCACTCTAAGGGACCTTATGTCGTCTGTGTTTGTCCTGTAACCACACAAAAAAAACAAGAGAAAGAAAGGTTTAGGCATGAACAATAACAATGGTGGAAACGTCAAAAGGAACAGAGGCTGCGGAAAAAGAAATCGAATTGACCTGTTTTTATCCTCGAGACTGCGCATCGGGAGATGGAAGTTTGGTACAACAGCTGCTTTTGGAGATACCCATTTAGTGTTCCTTCTGTGTGATGAGCAAATAAAAGCAGAGACCATAAGACTACCTCTCAGAAACAGCGATTGCTCTAAACATCTAAAGCATTAATTCAATTCCAGATCATTATTTACCATTTACCATGGAACACACACACACCAAAAAAAAACGATTCGAAACAAATCCAATTTGAGAAACTATAATCGCAATTAGATTAGGCGAAAGATAGACTCCAAGGAGTTACATATATAAGCATGGATGATGAGAGAGAGGGAGAGAGAGGAACCTCTTGTAGCTATCGAATCGATGTGGACGAGGGAAATGGAGGGCAGAGTCAATGGAGATCAAGCCGTAACCTTTCAAAGCTGCCATCTTTCAACACAAAACCCACCGAAACCGTGAATTCGATCGGAACCCCAGTAGAATCAAATTTCGAACAACGAGAGCGGTGAGTGACAGATCAGTAGGAAGGGGTGATGATAATAGTTGGCACACTGTCGATAATCGAAGCGGGGAAAGTTGTAACGAGGCCAGAATCGATTGAACTCCGTCGGTAGAGACTGAGCATGCTGACGTCAGATGCCGGCAGAGAGTAATAGAAAGGTTTGTGGAAGAAGCCTGAAGAAAGAAGATGGAGTCTACTTTAGGGTTTTTCGTTTTCTCGTTTGCCAGACTATTTGCCACGTGGAAAATAGTCCATTTCTGTTATAAGCAAAACGAGTGCAACTACGGGCTTCGTGGGTGGTTATTCAATAAGCCATAATCATCGAAATGGGCTTAAGAGGGTTGATATTCGGGCCCAATCGAAATTGTCGTTTTATAACTGTTCTATAGTGTTATACAGAACGCGCATAATGATTTTTTNAAATTTTTTTTTTTTTTTTTTTTTTTTTTTTTTAAACCTTCGTTTTATTCACCTTCTTCTCCAAAAGAGATAACTTTTACAAGAACAAGATGAGTAAAACAAGAGAACCGAGAAAAATGTTTGATTTGTGTGTAGCATAAACACATTGAAAAATGTTTGAGCACATATATATGTATATAAAGAAAAAAAAATTATAAGAAAAGTGCCTGCCAATGCAATCACTTTGTTCCCAAGCTAAGACTGCCATTGTCATGATATGCCTCGCCATTTTGTGACCAACGCAGAACAATCATTTCATTTTCTTTACAATTTAAACACAAACAAAACTTCTATTTCACAATACACATGTAAATAACATTCGAAATCACCTATTTCATTATAAACTTCTAGGCTCTAGCCAACGAAGATTAATTCAAAAACACAAAGCCCAATACTAAAATCAATCCGAGACTGTGACAATTGCGTTTCGATTCACAACATACATTCTTGATAGTTGATCCGATTCAAAAATGCTACGGCCCGATTGAAGAAATCCTAAAAAGCTTTAGGAAATAAAAAATAAAACAGATAAAAGAAGAAGAAGGAGAAAGTTGATGATATTAACTTGATAAGGATTATCTAGAAAGACGGTCGTTGCGTTCCCCAATAAGCTTCACCTGGCAATGAAACAGAGTTCATTAAATTCGAAGGCATTTCTTGACTAAACGACGTCGTATCTTGCATTGACTGTTTCTGCGTTTGCGTTTCACACACACCAGCCCCGTTTCCATCTATTTTTCTTTCAGTTTCCTCTTCCTCCTCCTCTTCTAATGGCAGCCTCTCGTAAGCTGCGTTTCCAAACGAAGCTGCCATAATCACGACCGGACCTGAAGCTATAAGGGGTCCCACAACGCTGCCTCCGACCACCTGACCTTGACCACCTGCTAAGTAAACCGTTAAACCAGACGTAGCTGGTGGAGCCGGTGGAGGAAGAAACGAGCCCGAGAGAGAAAGAATCTCGAACCGTCCGTGTAACTTAACGAAGTCAGAGCCTCCTACTGATCCGCCGGGATGTCTAACAGTGACGTTTGTGACGGCGCCGTTTCCGGTTAATATGCAAACGCCACGCTGACGGCGTCTAGCGAAGACGGTTACACTTTCCATTACATCGCAGCCGCTGGTTATCTCCAAGACATGGCATCTAAGAGCGTTTCCAGAGTCACGTGTGACAATGATCGGTGCTTTGGGTTTGTTCTTGGAACCAGCGGGTCTGCCACGTGGCCTTCTCTTCTTGATCTTCTCTCCTTCTCCTGAGGGAGTCGTGTCCTCTTGTTGGTCTTTACCGGAGAAGTTAGAGTGGTTGTTGTTTGGGTCAGGTTCGTCATCTTCTCGGTCGCGTTTTAGTCCGACGAACTGGTGACTGGAGGGTTGATGATGGTGAAAACTATGGAGATCATGAAGATCTTTTGGCAAAAGTGGTGTCTGTGGAAGAGAACGAGAGACCTCATCCATTTTCTTCTTCTTCTAAGTGCATGAGAGTGACAATTATCAAGAGTTGCAAAATATTCAGGCAATCATTAAAATAAAAAGAAAATGCAGAAGAAGAGGCGTTACTGTGGTTCGTGAACCATGATGGCAAATTTTAGGAATGGAATGGGGCGTGAAAACTGTGAAAGACGAGCATGTGCGTGGTCATGGGAAATTGGAGTGGGTCCCAAACAACACTAATCAATTCATGTATTCATATTTTTAAAACATAAAGAAGAGTCAGACCGTGTCTTGTGTGCTAAGTACGCTCATAACTTACCATTATCTCTATTGTTTGTTTTATTCTTTCTCATTGCAAGTTTGTGTAACTCATGCAAGAAATGAGATGAGATGACTAAAAATGAGCATAGATAGCTGAACCATTTTTGTTGGGTTAAATTAAATTGTTGAAAATGTTGATAATCCCTAAGTAATTAGTACGAAAACCTTGTAGAAGTCGTCTAGAAGACAAGAAAATGCCAAGTGTCAGTCCACACGTGCACTGTCCCCTGACACACGCGTGAAGTATTCTTATCTTTGAAAATTTGAATTTTTTACCAACAGGTGGTTTTAACCGTCTCACACACTCCAGAGGTCAGCTCAAGTACATAATATTCCGGACAACACTTGCCAAAAGTGAATGTGTTTTGACCGCATAGTAATGAAAAAGATAGGCCTTTTTTGTGTAGGTCGATTACGGAACCACGAGGTATGGGCGTGATCTCTCCGATCCATACCTGTTCTCACCCACCCACTTACCCGACCCGTTTCAGGTTTCCGTTTTGTCTTCATTTAGTGGTGGGGCGGCGTGTGGCTCTGAAACATGCAGCATTAAGTAGGCGTATAAATATATTTATACTACAAATATATATACAATGAGTCATGATATCACATTTAAGACTAATGAACATGTTTATGCTTTATTTTGGACAGTTCGAGAAAATTGAGAATAAGTGAGCGTTATTTTGGACTGTTCTGTTTCTTCAGTACAATTGTGAATTTGTGATAATGCTCTCATATGGACAACACGGTGTCGTATCGTTGGAACCAAGCAAAAAAAAACGCTTAAACATGTAAGCTGCAAATAATTGGGCCTACGATAACTTACGCCCATCAAATCAACTAAACGAAGTATTATATTGAACCGAGGAATTATAAAGGCAATCATTAAGGTCACAAGCCAAAATGAAAAGCTGAAAGCCACAGAGAAGAAGCAAAAATCAGCACCACTGGAGTAAAACCGGGCCAACAGATAAGCCGAGCATGTCGGCAAGAGCAATCTGAACCTCGCTAGAGCCGTGTTCGCAGCAAATCAGGCTAGCCAGAAGTGGAAACAGACATTTCAAGTTCTTCTCAAATGATGCATCTTCCAATGTGCATATTGCTTGAAGCGTTGCAACTATAAGAGGAGCTCTTGCTGCTAACTCCCTTCGTTTTCCTGATCCCAGAGGTATTCTCCATCGGTACTCACTGGTTCGAGATGACTCTGATTGTTGTTTCTTCGCAGAAGTTGAAGTCTTCGCAGAAGATGAAGTCTCGATGTAGAAGTCGAGAACTTCTTGACAAACGTTGACTAGCAGTGATTCTACTTCTTCTTCTTCTTCTTCTGCTTTTCTGGTTTTGTCTGTAACGAGATTCTGTAAGAATGTGAGGCAGATCTGGTAAGACTCGTTTTCCAGACGAAGTAGTGGAGGGTCTTGCATCTGTGTCATGGGTCCTAGCTCTTGTAGTCTTGAACGGAGTGTGGAGTTGCTGTTTACGCTGTGAGCATGTAAAGCTACACCGTGCAATGCATCGAAGAGAACTAATGTGTTTTTCGCTGAAAGCTGAGGTCTGTACATGTTGTAAATCTCCATCACAGCCTGCCACAACAGAAAATGTATTACAATCATAATAATTCATGATTACGTCTGATTTGATCCATAATTACCAAATACCCAAAGAAAACGCAAAGGCTTGAAGATGAACTAACCTGAATCAACAAAAGCTGAACAGCGGCTCTGCATTTAGCATCAGAGATAGCGGCATAGAGACGGATTCCTGTTCTCTGGCTCTCTTCGTTACCGTCAGAGCCAGTTGGAGCAACAGACTCCGCATTACTGCTCTGAGCATTTCTCTGGCTTCTCTCCACATAATCTTCGCTGAGGAAATAAGAGAAATCTGGGCAAGTCGTCTTCGCCGATTCTTTTAAAGAAGACACTACTTCTAACCATTTTCCTTCGGAAAACAAGCTACCGGCATCGCTCATAAGACGAACAAACGCAGCGATACCAATCCCTGCAAGGCTCTGGTGAGGTCTCTTTATGAAGCTCACAAGAAGCGTTAGTACTTTCTTTAGAAGTGGATTGACTGTAGTGTAGAATTTGACAAAGAGATCCACTACAAGCTGTAGTGCTAATGTGCAGGTCTCGTAGAGCCACGCATCATGGTCTAGCTCGTCCACTTCACCATAACTTCCTTGATCTGCAGACTCCTCTTCACCAGATGGATCAATAGAATGCCGTACGTAGTCAAATATAGGAAATAACACAGATTCGAATACTTTTTCCCATAATGGTAGAGAGAATAAGTGGCCGTGGTTGCGTAAGGCATCAAACAGAATCTGTAGTGCGCTTTTCCTGATTTCTGGTCTTGGATCGAAACTAAGCTCTGATAAGCCTGCACATTAGACATAGGAAGGTGAAACATAAGAATAAGAATCTTCATGAGAAAAATGTAGTTTGAAAATGCCTGATGTAGAGACTGTTTAATTTAATGAAATACCTGCTAGTAAGGGGAACCAAAAGTTTAGATTATTATTGTTGTTTACAATCTCTCCATTCTCTTGTTGCCCGCTCTTTCCTGTGTGGAGAGATGACTGAGGAATCTTTCCAGAAGTTTCCTTATCTTTTTTCGTTGATGGTGACTTAAGATCGCCTTCTGCAAGCTTTGTTGCACAATACCGGAGGAAAGCTATGGCACTGAGACTGATATCCTTGCTAAATCTGTTATTGGTGAATGCAACAAGGCAATTCACACAATCTGTAAAAGTGGTTGTTTCTGTTTCAGTGATGTATGGGAAATATTCTCGAATAATCTTCTCCGTAATCTCAAAGGACAAAAGCACAATATTTTTGTGATCATCATAGGCCGCTGTGGTAAAAACCTGCAAACAAATGAAGAGAAAACACATTGTGAGGTCACGCGATTGAACCAAAACTTCTTAAATACATGTAGTTAGAAGAGAAATATGAGTTGACCAAAAAAAAAAGAAGAGCAATATGATAAATGCTTACCATGAACATGCTTTTCCATCCGGACTTAACGTTATTTACACGTGACAATACCATTTGAGAAACACATCGGATGATAAGTTCTCTGATCTCAACATCATTACTTCTACGCATAACAATGACAAAAGGTGTCATAAATTCATTCTGGAAGTTGTAATTGGCCAATTCCTCCCGCTCCAAGAACTTCATTGACAGCTGGCGTAAAGAATCCATAGCAAAAATTGCAATAGACAGATTCTCTGAGCATCCAATGGTCACAAAGAAACCCGATAGCACTTGCCAGATGCTTGACCATACAAGCCTTATGCGGTTCATGTTATAATGCCTGTCACCAATCACGAACAGAAGATGTCAAACTATATCCTTACGAAAGCTAGGAACAGTGTACGTCTCATGTATGCAGTAAACGAGAGAAAGAAAGGAAGGAAACTAGGTGATTCTTACGCTATCTCAACAATCTTTGTGAGGCTAAAAACTCGTGGATTGGAAGAAGACCGCAACTCATCCATAGAAACTTTGCAGAGAGCTTTAACAAAGTGTATTATAGCTTCACTGTTTAGTTTCTGACTTTGTGCAAAAATTTGATTCATTTCACCAACCTGCTCCAACAAGTTCAAATTAGAGACTATACTGCTCATCTGTGTTTGTCTGACGTTCCTAGAACCTTTTCCTCCAAAACTCATGCTATCATACGAACCCCTCAAGACACCTGTAGCTGCATATTGACTTTTCCCAGGACCCTTCTTTTTCAGAACAGGAAGTACATTATGTTTGGGTTGGGTTGATTTATCCGACACATTTTGCTTGGAAGCAAAAAACGCGGCATCTGGAGGAGCACCTTCTCCCAACAGATGTAGTTGCTCAAAACGGGAAACACAAGTTAGTATGTGCTCCCAGGCATCTTGCAAATAGTTGCCCTCTTCATCAGCAAGTCTGAGAATCGCCTGAAATATAATCAAAATATTATTTGGGATCCGGATAAATATTACAGGGAAAAGGTGACAATGAGAGCAGGAAGGAGATGTCATCGACATAAGAGTGTCGTTAGATGGGGTAAAAATATCCAAGATACATACATGTTTTTTGGTACAGCAAGGGAGGGAAACGAGTTAAACAAAAATCCCCTAAAACTCTATCTAGTAGAAAACCAACCTTAATGGCTTCAATATTTTTCTGCTTGATATCAGCTGGTGAGTGAAGTGAAGTGAACTTCGCTAGTGAAGTTACAAAAGCATCTCTATGGGTCTTCATTGACATCAACGAAGTGGCATGGATTGCATGGTGAAAGCCTTCAAGACATAAGTTGATAACTATCAGATCATCACTCTGGTCTAAAGGCACACTGAAGGCAGCAAGCATGGGAGCCCAACAAGCCTCAATCATAAATCTGAGAATAACCACATCTGTTGCAGCATAGTAGGTTGACCTGCAAACTCAAGTAAATTCAAAAACTGCATCAGCTCAAAGATACCTCAAAGGTGGGACTGTTCAGGAGAGTAGATACTAGTTGAAATGATTACTACATGCTACAGAGAAATGGCTGTCATGATGGAAAAGGTTGTTAACTACTTTCAATGCAAAGAAGAGTGAGTGATCTTACTCTGATTTGCGAGCTTTTTCCTTAAATTGCTCTTGCATATGCTTCATCAGATCATCACTTGTTTCCACATATGAATCTCCCCACTGCTTACGGATCACTATGTTTAATATACCATCCAAACCAAGCATTCTGTTTGAGTTTGCGGATTGTTTCTGTTGCAAATTTAAATCATCTTCTTTCATCTTTATCTCATTCTTTGTTATCCTTTCATACAGCGATTTCATGTACTCCGAAGGTAAATCTTTTCCGTCGTCGATTCCCCGATTGTTTCTAATAAAGTCCTCGGCAGACATCTATAAGTTCCAAAAGAAAAGAAAAAATGCACAAAGAACTTCATCAACATTATACCTCAATCTACCACAATAACTGTGTTTATACTAGACAATGAATGAATCAGACCTTGTTCTTCACCATGGGGTTGTGGGCATCAGTATTGAGCATGATCACAGAATATGCAAGAACATAAGCTGTGTCTGCGCTGGTAAACACCTTAGGATTACACTTGCAGTAACGTTCAGCAAACTTTTCCATAATTCGGTCAATCTTTTGTGCTTCTCCTGGCAGCCTAAAACCTTCAAGAAAGGTTCTTATTGCCTCATCAAATTCCATGTCTTGGAAATCAAAAGAATCCACATACGCATGCATCACCTTGAGATGTAACTCTTCTCTTTCTCCAAGATAATCACCTATCAAAGTTTTATTTAACCCTGACGCATCTTTGAGAAAAGCTGCTATTTCTTCAGGAGAGTCACCCACTTTACCCGCGTTGATGAGAAACTCAATGCCTTTTGTTGGCTTCCGATTAAAAAGAGAAATACCTTCCTGGGACAAACATTTAAATTAACGACCACAGAACAATATAGGATGTCACTCCTGAAAATCTGCCAAAAACCCAAACATCTTACGTTCTTACCTGAAGTTCGAGCTTGTAAGCCCGGCGCTGCTCGATGGCCAAAGCATCAGATGTACCTCCTGAAGTTTCAGAATGGGTATCTGATCCTTCTGCAGCCTCATAACCATTTCCATTTGCCAACTGGGGACTTCCAGGTTCCAGATCGATCTCAAGTGCTTCAGATTTATCTAATGAATTAGAAACTGGCAGACGCAACTGCTTGTTCAACCAGTCTCCCATTGATTTCAGTATGGCTACTAAGCATTTCATGGCTTCAAGTTTCATAGCTGCCTCCTGAGGTGGCAACAGCGTTGTAGCTGTTCCAGGAGGTGCCCCTTGAGCCGTTTTAAGGAGACCATTGACCACCCTAAACATGATCATACAGAGGGAACATAAATCACACAGAGAACCTCCCCAAAACTAAAACTGTGAATAGCGAAGCATCAAGGGACATAACATACCTCTCAAAAATATTTGCTGAATTGACATCACAATCGTAGTTCAAGAACATATCAACTAGGATTTGTGAATCCAAGCAAATCTTGTCAAGAAACCGAAGAACAATCATCTTCTGCTGAAAATTAGGTTGAGCAACATTCTCCACGACTCTAAGAACAATCATGGGGAAAAAAACTCCAATTTCCGCTTTTAATCCAGCCCGGAATCTTGCAACCAGGCTGATAAAAATAGAGCAAGAAAGCTGGAAGATAATCATAAGAGTAGAAGCGCTGTTCTTCAACAGCGACAAACACAGATATTGTTTGATAGCACCTAAAAACCTGTTCAACAGAGATGGAGATTCATCAGTAGAATAAAAATCTGACTTCGCTTCATGCGGTGGAATCGCTCATACGTTCTCAACCAAGAGCATATGAGGCATGAAAACATTTTAAGTAGCATATAAGATTACCTTTCGCTTGTCCTAAAGACAGCTCCAGCATTTTCCAACAAGATCTTCAACAGCTCAAGAGCCAGAATCTTCCCTCTCATAGACTGCGGATCTGTCGAAGACTCCTTCGGAGCCGTATTCATGGACAGCTTACAAAGCGCTCTGAAAACCAAAAAGGCATCTCTCCTCAACTTATTCTCTATCTGAACCTCTAAGTCATCGTCTCTCTCAGCTTCCCCTTCTGCTAGCTCCCCCTTCCTTCCCTCTAGAGCCGACTTATACATACTGATCTCCCAATACTTTGCGTCCAACATGTCCTTATCGGTGGAGTCCAACAAATCCGTTGGATTCGTAGTCTCCACGGTGGTAGTCCCCATTGCCGCATCTTGGCCTCCGGATCCCGGCATTGTCGGGTTCAACACGCCGTCGATATCCTGCACGATTTTGGTGATGAAACCCTGAACAAACTGAGTCATCGTCCCATCCGCATCTGATTTTTCGATCGGCTGCATGAGCTCAGCCACTACGATCGGCTGAATTGGGACCGTTGACGAATCCGCCTCCATTCTCCGGAACACAATCACTAAAATCTGGATCAGAGAAGCCTTGGCGGTAGCCTGATTCACCACGTTTTTGCTTCCCAAGTAAATGTCGTAGCAAGTACGTACAATCTGGAGTAAGCAGTCTCCATGGATCCTCAGGGAGATGGAGTTAATTGCAGATAACAGAGTCTTAAGCACAGGCAATTCAATGGATTCGTCTCCCAAATCGTGGCATTTGCAAACGGACCCGATCAATTTAAAAAGGAGGATGGACTCTGCTCCACCGGAGGGATCCGCTTCACCACGAATGTAGCCATGCGCGATAAGTTTCTGAATGCAGTCGATGGCAGGTTCGACGATCTTCGCGAGGCCAGTGCCACAGGCATTGATCAGAGGGCTAAAGATGAATTCACAATCGGCGAGCGAGTACTCGACGGAACCACCATCGTTAAGTGGACCGGGAACGGAGGAATCAGGCTCGGAATCAGCAGAGGAAGAGGGAGGAGCTGATTTCTGGGGAGAATTTAGCCGCTCGATAACAGCTTTGCATTCAGTAGCGAGTTTCGAGTGTTTCCTCCACGACGCGTTCTTGACGATCTTCTCTAAAGCTGGTGTTACGACTCGACTCAATCGGGAATCGGCTTCCGAGGAAGCCATTCCCAATTTCACGGCGAGCTCAGCGACTCAACCTTAGACAGATCTGGAACCACGAAAGGAACAGACCCACAGGGGAGATATAGCCTCGGAGCCCTGCGTCCGATCCACAGCGACGAGTTAAAGTCAGCGAGTCTGACTCAAAACGCTGCAAAAGGAAATTTGCAGGGTACAGAGCTAAGAGAGAGGTAGAAGAAACTTCAGATCGCGTCGCAGTTTGATTTTTCTTTCATCGAAATGAAAAAATTTATAACTACATGACTGAAATACCCTTCAGTTGACACTGGACTCAGAGGGCCACTTGTAATTTGAGAGAAATTCAGACACCAATTTCGAATTTCGCCGTTTGTAAAGCTGTTGACCGCCGGGATATTCGTAGCCTGTTCCCGGTCTGGCGTATTTATGTATTTCCAAAACGGCACAAAACCTTACGTATTACATAGTACATACTACTACAATCCAAATTCTTAAAATCAATGGCTAATTACAAATAGGTTAATGATCTTGGAAAAATTAATATCAACGAAACATAATCAAATTCCGACCCCTTAATTATGCCCAAATTGACAACCTTAATTAAGTCTGTCACTGTCCGTCAAATGTTGTAGCAATCCAACTACAGATCTAATCAAAAGAGGATGTAACACAAAGTTAGGAAAAAGAAAATTTCCACAAACTATGTCCCAATATCAACTTATCAAGATGTGTGAGATAGAGAGTTAGCAATTGGTTATAATGAACGAGAACCGTAACATGTTTCTACAAAATCTCCCGGCCGTGTCGGAATCCATTGTCCGTTTCAGCAAACTTCCGCATAATTAAGTAACCGCAAGTTTAAACCAGTCATGCACTTAGGGTTTATCCTTTTTTTTTGTTAAAAACTTAGGGTTTATTCAATACAAATACTCCGCTGCTATAAAAACCAGCCACTCCTTTTACGAATACTACTCTTTTTTACCAAATAGATCTGATCCCTAATTTTTGTTTATTCTCACCATGTCCACATGTTTCTCCGGTAAGATATATGTGCCTGTTTCTTGCTCGAAATTGTTTAGTATTTTATGTGGATTAGATTTCATCTGTCATGCTAAACAAGCCGACCGAATCAAACTTATTTTTTTCTTCATCGGTTTCCTAATCATTGTTTGTTTATGCGTTGTCTGTTTTCGCAGATGGTAGATCAAGCGTGTTATGGGACGTGGATGATTTCCCAGTCCCCGAGGGTCGCGGAATTCGTGAGATTGCCGAGTCTAATCTTGAGAAACAGGTTATAAGGGGTGAGGTGTCAATCACGGTTTATGGTGAGAAGGATCCTTTCTCGCCTGAAGAAACCGCCAATGGTCGATTCACCTTCGTAAAGAGAAGTAAGATTGATTTCCTCTCTACTTAATTAAAACCCTAATCTTATATGAATTTCGTTGTATGTATGTATGTATGTATCTGTAATCTTGATCTTCGTTTATATATATATATATATATATATATATATATATTCATTCATTTTTCCAGGTGATAAATATTGGAGACTTAATAAGATGTTATTAGACATTGGTTTGTGGGTTTTGGACACTCCTGATCGTTATCCTCTCCCAAGAAACGTGTTGGTAGTGGCAAAAAACACCAAGGAGAATACTGAGTATGTCAGTTATCTTGAAAGTTTGAATTTAGAAGGTTTCAATGTTTTAGCAGTCTTCCCTGATGATGTCAAACCAGAAGTAGTGAATATTCCTCATGTGAAGTTAGCGTGGTATTGGAAAGACCTACTAGAAGTAGGAGATCCTATCCCAAAAACCGAATATCGAGCCCTTTTAGATCGTGGAGAACGCAATGAGATATTCTTCAGAGGCGATGATTGTGGTGAAGATTATTCTGGTGTAGATGCCGATGATCGTGGTGAAGATGACGGTGATCGTGGTGAAGATGACGATGTTTGTTATAGGTATATGCACTATATGCCCTGCTAGCTGATTCAGGGCTCCATCGACAATAATAATGATTTATCATAATTACACTTCCTTTTTTTTTCTGTTAAGAGGCGTTGGTTTATCATAACAAGATGTGTGAGATTGAGAGTTAGAAATTGGTTATAACGAGAACCACACCGTGTTTCTACAAAATCTCCCCGTGTCTGCTGAATCCATTGTCTTCACAGTCCGTGTTTTGAATCCAGACCACAAGGAGAATCATACCATTTGGCGTTTTCTTGATAGAAGCTATCGACTTGTATACCAACTAAACCTACATCTGTTATTCACAAGAGGAGGAGGTCTGCGTCAATGTAACACAAAGTTAGGAAAAATAAAATTTCCACAAACTATGTCCCAATATCAACTTATCAAGATGTGTGAGATAGAGAGTTAGCAATTGGTTATAATGAACGAGAATCGTAACATGTTTCTACAAAATCTCCCCGTGTCGGAATCCATTGTCCGCTGCTATAAAAACCAGTCATGCACTTAGAGTTTATTCTTTTTCCATTTTTTTTTTTTTTTTGTTAAAAACTTAGGGTTTATTCAATACAATTACTCCGCTGCTATATAAAAACCAGCCACTCCTTTTACGAATACTTTTTTTTACCAAATAGATCTCACATCTGAGCCCAATTTTTTTTTTATTCTCACCATGTCCACAGATTCCTCCGGTAAGATGTCCCTCTTTCTTGCTCGAAATTGTCTAGTATTTTTTTTTGTGGTAAACAAGCCGATCGAATAAAACTTTCTTTTCATCATCGGTTCCCTAATCATTGTTTGTTTATCATGCGTTGTCCGTTTTGGCAGTTGGTAAGACAGGCGTGTTCTGGGACGTGGATGATTTCCCATTCCCCCAAGGTCGCGGAATTCGTGAGATTGTCAAATCTATACTTAAGAAACAGCGTAAGGAGACTGAGGTGTCAATCAGGGTTTATGGTAGGGAGCATCAGTTCACGACTGAATTTGCCGACAGGCATGGATTCACCTTCGTAAAGAGAAGTAAGATTGATTTCCTCTCTCTACTTTAGTTAAAACCCAAATCTTATCAGTTATATGAATCTCGCTCTATGTATCTGTAATCTTGATCTTGGTTTATATTCATTAATTTTTACAGGTGATAAATATTCGAGACTTAACAAGATGTTAGTAGACATTGGTTTGTGGGTTTTGGACGCTCCAAAACATACTCCTCTCCCAAGAAACGTGGTGGTAGTGGCCAAAAACATCAAGGAGCAGACTGAGTATGTCCGTTATCTTGAAAGCCTGAATTCAATAGGTTTCAATGTTTTGGTAGTAGTCCCTGATGATGTCAAACCAGAAGAAGTCAATATTCCTCGTGTAAAGAAGGCATGGTATTGGAAAGACGTACAAGACGGAGGAAATCCTATCCCCAGAGCCGAATATCGAACCCTTTTAGGTCGTGGAAAACGCAATGAGATACTCTTCGATCCCGATTATTGTAGTAAATATTATGCTAGTGAAGATGCCGATGATCGTGGTGAAGATGACGATGTTTGTTATAGGTATATGCACTACTAGCCGATTCAGGGGCTCGTTGGTTTTCTGTCTTAACAATTTGGCATGATCTTTTGTGTATTAAACTCTCTGTTTTTGTGTTCAAGTATTTTAATCTTTGCGCTGTTCCTAAAGATTCTTGGATCAATCAATGCCACTGTTTCATATTGTTGTTATGGATTTACATGTTGACGTCTTTACCTCTATCTCACACGCACTGAGATTTGAATTGGAAAGTAAAGGAGTTACCAAAAAAAAAAAAAAACCGTGGGAGTTTGGGGCTTTGATCCATAATCGAAGGTGTTTTAGATAAGAAGAGTAACGAGCAAGTTTGGAGCCGGACCTCTGCATTGGTCACCAACGTAAATTACTAAATTACCCTCAATTACATAGATGTGTATATGTATTGTATTAAAGAGGTAGAACCGCGATTTAGCAAACCACGAGAATTCCGAAATCCGAGATCCGAAATCCGAACAATCGAAAGTGACCCTAAAATTGCCCTTGTTCATTTTTCTCAATCGCCGACATGGAGGAGCCCGTCGCTTCGGTAATTAATCTCTCTTGCTCCAAATTGAAATTGATCGGGATATGAATTGTTCCTAATTGTTTTTATGCGTTCGCAGCTTGGCACACACGCCTCTTCTGGGACCTCGTGGATTTCCCATACCCTCAGGATCGCGATTTGTTTCACTTTTATTTTAAAGTCGAAGGAGCTATTGTGAACAAGGCTTCTGTTGGTGATCTTTCAATCCATGCGTATGGTGAGGAACTAACTGATCGACAGATTAACACCTTTTACAATGCCAGAATCTCACTCGTACACGGACCGGCTGCAAAACGTGAGAGACTCAATAAGATGCTGCTGGACATGCTTCGGTTTGCTCACATGACGCCTAGTCCCGCTGATGTAAATCTACTCATCGCTACAAAAGACATGCCGGATCAAGACACTGAGCTGTTCAGTGTAATGGAGGCTTTGAGAAATAGAGGTTGCTGGGTCTTCTTTGTGGTGCCCGATGACTCCTCAGATTCCACCTGGAAATTCTGCTAGCTTAGCGTGGCGTTGGAATATTCTGGTTGATGGAGGTCCCCCGACCGTAACCAATACGGATTCGGTTTCACAAGATGCCCTGCAACGTTAACATGGCAAGTGTCGGAGAATGATACTCTTTTGTATTATCTGTGGAATTTCACTTGATCCTTTGTCTGTCTTAAACTCCGTTTTGTTCTGTGTTCTTGGATCCCTCAACTTGTTATTTTCATTATGCCAAACAATCCGGCTCATGTAGATTATCTTTGCGAATCACACCAAAGACTTGGGAGTTTTCGGGTTTTGATCAGGTTAGTTTTAACATTTATTTTTGACCAAACTCCACATTCGTGATACACAAACACAGCAAATTTTCAGCATGCACAGTTATATGCTTCTTGTTCTCAAGTTGGACACCAGTGTTAAACACCTACTGAGCCAAGTTTTTTTTTTTTTGGAAGCCAAGTTAATTAATTATCTTCATGCCTCTTTTGTAACTTGCTATGTTCTGTTAGCATTTTATTGGTGGAGTGGAGTCTAATTAAGTTTCGAAGTATGTTGAAAGGTTATTGAGATTGTTTATGGAACAAAATTTCCTCAAGTACACATATTATTATTCCGGACAACACTAGTCAATGTGTTTTGACCGCATAGGAAAGAAAAATATAGGATTTTGTGTAGGATCATTACATAACTGCGTCAAAGATCCCCACAGTTTGGAAAAGGAAAAATTTCACAAGCAATGTCCCAATATCAACTTATCAAAAACGAGGTTGTTCTAAGTCAAGTCTGAAACCCAAAAGGTGCGTACATGCAAGTGATTTGGATGCGAAAAATTATCACTTTACAAATAAAAAGTGAGAAACCTTGAAAGGTTACAAAGCTTGGTTAAATAAACTACCCATGTTATATATGCAGAGAAACATTCAGGGTCTCACTTTACATAACCACACAACAAATGAAACTCCTACAACATACAAAGAAACAAACAAAAAATCCCTGAAACCGTGTTTTAGATTACATAAATATACAATCTGATCCCCAGTTATGAATTAGGGAATTGATATGCATAACAAGACGTGTGAGATAGAGAGTTAAAAATTGGTTATAACGAGAACCATACCGTGTTTCTACAAAATCTCCCCGTGTCAGCTGAATCCATTGTCTTCACAGTCCGTGTTTGAATCCAGACCACAAGGAGAATCATACCACTTGGCGTTTTCTTGATAGAAGCTATCGACTTGTATACCAACTAAACCTACATCTGTTACTATACCTTCACTGTGTCTCATCGGTTTTGTTAGTTTAGAATCTTCACAATTCAGAATGTTCTTCTCATCAAAGTCATTGCACTTTAACCATTTCTCAGGCTTACATGTCTCAGACAAGAGATCCTTTGGACTTCTACACCCTGACGGTGGCCTTATCTGTTCCCAAGGAACAACATCATCAAGGCTCCTCCCAAAACTGTCCTCATCGTCTTCAATAAGTTCTGCATCCTTCCCATCTCCATATATATGCTCATGGTGATGGTCACTCCAATGTGCTAAATCGTTATCTCCAACAAGTATTTCATCCGAGTGTGCCTTGTCGGAGAGCAACCCTGTTGTGCCCTTAACACTCTCATCACCGATGTTCCTGATCTTGTTGAGCATCTCAAACAACTCTCTGGACACCGAACCCAACATCTCTTGTGGAATCTTCCCAATCTTCCCTTCTAGAGTGCCAAGCTCACTCCTTAGTTCCTGCACCTGATGCATGACAGCAAAATGCATATCTCCACCATCATCCTTGGCAATCAACCCAATCCCTTCGGTTTCTAAGTCCTCCCTCACTCCATAGACTGTGTCTTGGTCCATCAGAAAACCCTTATGACCAACAACCCGATGCATGATTCTCGCATTCCCATCCATTGCCCCGGGCTCGTGACCTGAATGGACAGCGTATAGCTTAAAGACAGCTGTTCCTTCTTCCTGATATACAAAAGTTTTGTCCTTCTCATTGTAGTTAGCAATGGGCACAATAGCTCTAATCCTAAAACCACAACCGCATCTCTTTGACTGATAAGGCTCCCTCTTCAAAATCCTAGACTTCTTAGAAGCAGGCTGTCCAGCTCTATGACAAGCATAATCCTTCACCTCTGCCATGAATGGCTTATACCTGATATACTTCTGCCTAATGCAGAGCACAACCTTATGCTTAGAAGCCAACTGCTGCAACTTATCGGGAACGTCCTTTGCAGGCACATCAAACGACTCTGTATACTCAAATCGACGCCGTTTGTTCCTAGAGCCAGAACCAGAGACACCATTGCAGATAGAGCATGCCGCTACACAAACCCTGATAAAGCTCTCGGGGATTCCATACAACTTAGCACCCACGGTCCAGACTTGCTTAATTCTCTCAACAGTCTCTTTAGCTCCTAGGTGTTTCAAATCACCATCACCATGGAACCCCATGACTATATCCTGCCACTGGCTAATGTGGGAGACGAATTGCTGGGGATTGTTTTTAAAGCAGAGGAATTCGTTACCGGAGGCTGGATCGAGGCGTGCGGTGAGCTTGTCCTGGATCCGTTTCCAGGCAGTGAGGTACGCCGTGTCCTCGTTTCGGTCCTTCCAGACGGAGCGCCATGACTTGAGGACGGACCTCGGCGTAGCGATGCGGATCTCCGCCGGCGTAGCGAGACGGCCCTCGCGGAGGCAGCGGATCATGAGAGAGTGAGAATCTGCGTTGAATGTGTAGAACTGAGATGAGATGTGAGGCTCCGGGCTGATAAAAGCCTCTTCTGTTCCTTCACTCGAAACCCTAGGGTTTGACGAAGCAGAAATTTGGGGGATTCCGGCACGAGGATGAGACGCATCGTCTTGTTCGTCGGAGGAGTGACCCGGGGAATCTCCGGACGTAGAGGAACGGAAGAGGACGAATTCCGGGAGAGAAAACGCGGGATCGTCTTCCGGATTGTGGTGGTGGTGGTTGTGGTGGTGACTGGACGGTTGTGATTGAACGATTATGTCTGTCGGGCCAAGATCGTGGTGATGGAACAGATCTTCTTCGGTTTTGTGAGGATTCATCATGAAGATGAAGGAGTAGCAGATGAAGAAGATGGGGCAAGAAGACGAAGACGACGACGACGAAGAGAGAGAGAGAGAAAAAGAAGGATTTTTGAGTAATTTTCTGTGTTTTTTTTCTTTTATTTTCAATTATTTGGCATTTTAAGAAGCTTTGGCTCGGTCTGACAATACTTATGTTCTAAAATACGCTAGCGCTAGCCCGAGCAGTGAGCGAGACTGCCTATCTCAGTATCTCCTAAATCGATTAATTGGAAATTAAACGGCATTAATTGAAGATTAATTTTTCATCATTTTATCTATAAATATGGATATATATTATTATAATTGTAAAATATCCGTCAGAAATACATTAGTCCAGTGGTTTTCAATGTCACGGGATCGAGCTCTCAAATAATGAGAATTGTTACATTTTCAATTTTTGTTTAATGAAATATGTAAAATTACGAAACTACATCCGTCTTCTTTCTTTTTTGCAACATTAGAAGATATAATTACCGGCCAGCTTGTTTTTTCCCCACTAATTTTGTCTGTTTTCCTTGTTTCCCATGCGCTTTCTATTATACTAATATAATAGATCTACTAGTCAAAAATCTATTTAAACATTCAAAACCTACAAAAAGTTGAGAAATTCAATGTTTTCAATTGTTTGACCACATATACCAAAATTCCCAACATTGAACACCTAACCGCTGTTTAATCAGTCGCTGCATCCGCGTTCTCGAACACAGGACAATACTAATAAGTCTGAGGGGCACTATTTTTTATTTTATTATCCTATGGTTTTCTTTTCTTCATAAATTCATAACATAATCACATTTCTCACAAACGATTGAAAATGCATTGCAAAAAAAAAAAAAAATACTTCTTAATGGAACTAAATGAATTTATCATTTTTTATCTTTAATCAAAATAATTTACCATTATGTAATGTATTGGAAAGTTACGTATATTTTTTAAACCTAACCTTAAGTCTTATGTGGTAGCATCGTCCCTTTACAAAGAATTATGGTGAGTTGATGTATTTTTTGATTTAATAGTTTGTTGGTTTATCGGTCCACATGTTTGTCCTTATTTGATTTAATAGTTTGTTGGTTTATAAGTTGATGTATTTGATGAACTGAAATCTAAGCTAATGGCTAAGTATATAAAAAAATTTAAAAAGAAAAATTATACAGATTTTTAACCATGTAAAACATTAAAAAAATTACCATAGGCTTAAATATAACCACTTATTTATTTAAAAGACTAATTTTTAAGTCTTTAGAGTATAACAATTACTTACATTATAATACAGTTAAACATCATTTATTCACAGGTTTTTAAATTGTATAAATTGTCCCATATTTGCACACAAAATATTTCTTAAGGCTGGAGAGGTGGTGGATCAGAGTTTTGTAGGAAAAGCCCTCAGGCAGAAGAGGACGCCTCTGCTTTTATTTTTTTATCTGATGTGATTCAATCCAGCTATTTCCTCGTTGGTCTTTTAGTCACGCAAGAAAATTATTTACCTGGATGACGGAACTCTAAGTTGGCCTTTTGAATTGTGCGACGACAAACCTTACACGTGGTTTGCCATGGATAAACGTCATATTTTTTGACACCGGTCGAGGGAGTACTTTGGGTAATTTCCAACCGAATAATCCGCTCATGTCACCGACTGCCGTGATTTTATCATCAAGAAGCTCATGGTTTGGATATTTCTTCATACTGGCTCAGCGTCTGAATATCGAACCTTTGGGATATTTTTTTTAGTCATGCAATTTATTTCTTTTTTGCCATGGCTCATTTTTTTTTTTCAGTCATGCAATTTGTCGTTTTAGTCATGCAATTAAGAAACATGCATGGATCAACTCTCCTGACACTATGAAACTCCACTAGTAAAATTTATACTATTCTTCTTCACTTTATTAAATTTTGTAACTAATTACATTATATAGTTATTCTTATAATTGTTGTATTAAATTATTAAATGATTTGTTTTGTTTTAAAGTAAGTTTCCTAATATATGTGTTTATAACCAAAACTGCTTATATAATGGGATATAGTGAATATATAATAATTGGAGTTTTTGTTTTTTGGTTTTGAATCTTTGATGGAGTTTTGTTTGGAACAATAATTGGAGTATGTGGATTGATTTTGAGTTTTAATATTTATGCACCAAGACTNCAAGACTAGCTCGATTCTCATCTTTTTTTTTTTTTTTTTTTTCCCATCAGTTTTTCTTTTTAACAAATTATGTATGTTGGGGTATTTGTGAACTAAACAAGGCCAAGTTTGGGCTATAGAATTATGAGATCAATCATCAAAGGTCTAAAACTTTAAATTAGTAATTGCTTGGGCACGGGTAAGCTAGAAGTAGGTGTTTCTAGAGTTGGTCTAATTAATAAGAGAGAAAAGAAAACTGATTTGTAAACCTACAAATCACTCTTTATCTTCTAAGTTCTAACTGTAAAAAACCTTTTAAGGGCACGAAAATTTAGTGTACATATTGCCATTCAGGCTAGTGTAAATTTAAGAGCAAAAATAATGTAATTAAGGTCCATTATTTCAAATATGTCAACTTATTTGTTATTTTGGAGCAGACCTGGTCCCATCAAAAGTGCAAAGCAAGGTAAAGATAAGGCAAATAACTAATGCATAGTCCCCCACGTCAGCACATCTCTTGAATCTGGGCGCTACATTAATCCAACTCAGCGTCTTTGACCTTTCTAGTCAACACTTCCTCTGTAATGCTGTTGCATCCTGGCACTCTTTCTTTTCTTCTTACGATAAGACAATTGGACATACAGAGTATTTAATAATTGGAGTTTTTGTTTATTGTTGATGGAGTTTTGTTTGGAACAATAATTGGAGTATGTGGATTGATTTTGTGTTTGAAGATTTATCTTTGCTTCTTTTTTNGTTTTTTTTTTTTTTAAAATTTTTTTTTTTTTTTTTTTTTTTTTTTTTTTTTTTGCATACTATGTGTTCATTTGCGGTCAATGACTTTTTCCCTTTTATGATATGTATTCATATAGCTATAGTTATTAACACTATATTTCAAATCAAGCTACAAACGATAAAAAAAAAAAAAAAAAAAAAAAAAAAAAACCAAATTAGGA
>OVBJ01000470.1:0-54886 GCA_900406535.1 Noccaea bulbosa | reverse complement strand
AAATTTAGTTTATATCCAAATCCTCTTAAATTCATGATTCAATAAGCCCCCTTTAACCAAGTGGTGGTGATTTAGTGGTTTTCATTTGACGGAAGATGTGTCATGTTGGTTTAAGCAAACAATCGATTTTTCTCTAAGCGTGAAATTATTAAATTTATCCCATTTTGCTACATGAATATGAACTCCTGCTTTCGTCCTATTTAAATATCCGAAGAAAAAGATCTGTTTGTCGATTGCATCTCCCTCAGCCTATTTGAATATCCGAAGAAAATGTTTATCCGTCGACAGCATTTTTCTTAGAAATTAATTTGGACATTTCCAAAGTATTGAATTTACTCTGANTTCTTGACAAATGTATAAAATATTTTAAAAAAAAAAAAAAAAAAAAAAAAAAAAAAAAAAAAAAAAACGCATAGAGACATCTCTAATAAAGTTATAATCATAGGTTTCTTTTGTTAGGTGAACAACTTTGCGAAGTTTTAGTTAAAGTTGAAAGAATTAGGTTCCACTGAAAAGGAAACTTTAGTAAACTAAGTTGAAAACAAAAAATGGAAATGAGTTGAAATGTCCCATTCGATGACGGGGAAAACAAAAATCTTGACCAGACAAAGATAGGAAATCGCATGACGAAAGCACACGTGTTGTTATTGGCACGCCTCTTTTTTTATTCTACGATTTGGTTCGGCCGCCCATATTTTATTTATTTTTAAATATACCTTTTTGTCGACGTTCACCAAGTACTTTAAATCGTAGTACAATTTTGGTTAAACTAAGGTGTGAAAAGATTATCCATCCACAATCGCTTTAAAATTTTACCGCTAGTGAAAAGAAATTTGAACGTACCTACAAATAGCAAGAGTTGGTTTTAAGGCTATGGCGCTTATTGGCTTATCGCGGTTATACGCTGCCTTACAAAATGTGGCACCCCGAATAATTCTCTGTCAAAATGTATAAAATTAGATGAAAGTAGCTAACTTGTTTGAAAATATACATCAATAATTTAACAACACCGCTCCCTTGAATATATCGAATGCAACAACCATATTCTTGAATTGACTGCTACGTTTGTGTTTTGCGTTTCGGCAACATAAATTGAGTGCCACATTTACCACACAACTCAGAATTGAAGTAAAAACTGCTTTGAAAATGAGGACACGTACACAAAACAATGTATTCATATGAGTCTCCTCCGGTACCGTTTTTCCCTTTATTTGACAATGAAAATGATTTTTGAATAAATAGAGCATATAGTTTGGGTTTCTATAACACAAACCTAGTGACGTAATGAATAAAAAATATATTCTGTACCCAAAGTAGAGTATATAAAGTGGTGAGAGACTAATGTTCATACTTTGGTAGCAGACTAGCAGTTAAAATAGATCTTGTTTTCCAAACAAAATTGTTTTATTTGGACAAAAACAGAAGAGATGCAAGTATATTCCAATAAAATTTTCAGAAATGCATCACTAATACTATTCATATAATTGGTATCAATCAGTTTTCTTTTCTGATCTAAAGAATGTGTATCAATTATTCAACGTCGAAATCATATTACTATCTTTTATTGTTAGCACAATATGGTCTAATACAACAAGGTGTGCATGTGTGCATGTGTGTTCTGTGTTCACATCCGAAACCATATATAAGTATAATTTTATAATATATGACTGTTTATATATATGGTTGTAATAATAAGCAAAGAATGCATGCACGCATTGTTTTATATAACTTGGCACGTCGCGTTCATTCTTATAATTTTAAAATAAAAATATCACATGTAGAATACATACCAAAAATAAAAGGAATACATACAAAAATATAGTTTTTTTGTTCTTAAACAAACAGAAACAATTGATTAACATGTTTAATGGGTATTTTCATGTTTTGGAGTTTCTGAGTTTATAAATGACAACTTACGTCTCAACCAAAAATATCTAATGATATGACATTTTACAATACTTTGCTTTAACTACAAAATATATATATATATATATATTACATTTCACAAGTGATTAACTCAATTTTACCCCCCCACCCCCCATCCACCCCAAAAAAAAAAAGTGACTAACTCAAAGTCTCTTTAGAAAATACTTCCTCCATTCTACAATACTTTATCTGTTCCACAATATTTGATATTGTAGATTTTTTATATAATTTAAGAAATATTTAATTAAGTTATTAATGAATTGGTTTCTTAAACCAACTACTTTTCATTCAACACTATCCAATACTCTCTCCGTTCTAGAATATAAGATATTTTGGCATAATGAATCTGCAATTATCAAGATGTATCTGAATGTATTTTGAGTCCATATACATTCAGATAATTGCATATACATTATGCCAAAACATTTTATATTCTGGAACTTATATTCTGGAACAGAGGGAATAGTATTCAAGTATTCAAATACTTTTAGCTTTTTATTTTTGAAGTTTGTAATATTTATCATTAATTAGCCAAAAAGTAACTTTAAAAAGCTAAAACATCAAACAATATGTAACAAAGAATAAAAATTTAAACATCAAATATTAAGAAACATAGGGAATATAAAATGTTTGAGGTTTTTTTCTTTTTCCACAATATATGATGTTTTAGGTTTTTAAAGTTACTTTTTACTAATTAATATTAACAAATTACAAACTTCAATAAATATTGATCAATAGTATTTGGATATTTAAATTGCGATTGATTAATAATTATTAAAAGTTGGTTGGTGTGAAAAAGCAATTCACACATTAAATATTTTTTAATTTATGTAAAAAAATTTAAACATCTTATATTGTGGAACAGAGGGAGTATAGGTTTAAAATTGTTATGCTATGTCATATCTTAATTAGTTAATTATATATATGATTGAACAAAAATATATTTGATTAATTTAAAGTTACCTAATCATCACATGAATTTTTTTTAGATAAAGGATTCATCATCACATGACGTTGTGTTCTATTATTTGAAAACAATGATGGAATAATTATAAAGTAACCCCAATATAGGGCACCTAATCTTGGAAATATGTAAATAAAAACTTTAAAATGTATATGAGTTGGTTGGTAGAAGATTTGCTTTATAGTGATGACTTTTTCATGAGTCATGACTACCTAACTAATCACTCATCATAAGGTTCAAACACATGACTTATATATTTATAATCCAAAAACAAAGCATCAATCAGTAAACAAAATACAGTAAGTGGTATACATTACATGTGAATGACGCACCGCTAATTTACTATTTATTAATCTTGTAATATAATTTTGTAGAAATTGCATGTGTGTGTGCATAATATAATACTAAAAACTTGAAATAACTAATGTTATTAGTATATACATTTTTGTTATAATATTCTGCAACATGAGGATAAAAAGCATTTGCTGATGTAAACAAAAATAACCACCTTTTGCCAAAGTATTATGGTTTGACATATCTTATAGTTAGGCTGGGTTTGATATTAAATGGGTTTAGGATTAGCATGCTACACGGGCCTTTCTCATACAAGCCCAACCCTACTAAGGAAATAGAACACAAGACTTACCAAATCCTCGATGGAAAATATAGTCAACCAGACTTAAAATATAGGACAATTCTCATGTACTGTATATACTCCAGGTTCCACTGCCAGACTCCAGACATTAAAAGGTCAACAACAATTTGGTGAAGGAGCATTTTGTTGCAAGAAAATAAAACAAAAATAATTATTAAAAAGTTAGTTGGTGGTGGAGAATCCGATCTCAGTCTGCTGCAACTTCTTTATGGCCTCAGAATTTAAGGTTTTCAGATGCATTTTTTTAACAATTAAAGTCTGCTTTTAAAAATACTCCTTCCGAGTTCCGACTTCCTTTGCATTTTTTAACAATTATCATAACAAAAAGGACCAAGTACCATTCAATTTTCGTATTTAATAACCCTTACCGATTTCGCATTTAAATGCATTCAAATCCCAAGACCAGTCTCGCTACTATTAATAAATATGTTTCCATTTAATTCCTACTATTATATGGGTCTCTCCCTAAATACACATTTAGGGCTAGCCGTCTAGTTAGGAGTAACTCCCAAGAAATTATCATATATATTTTAATTTCAGCTAAAAAACGAAGGCAGTAGCTTTTAATGTTTGATGTTTAATTTCACACATACTACTCCTTCACACATATTACTTCTTCTGTTCTAATATCTGTTGTTTTAGAGTTTCACATAATTTTAAAAAATAATTAATGTTTAATTATTATACCCTTTGTTCCACAATATTTGATGTTGTAGGTTTTTTACATAAATTAAGAAATATTTAATGTTAAGTTATTAATGAATTAGTTTCTTAAACCAACTAATTTCAATCAACACTATCTAATACTCCTTATGTTCTTTAATAGTTGATGTTTAAGGTAAAATGCATCTGGACATTATTTGGATGTATCTGGACTCAAAACACATCAAGATACATCCGAACACATTTTTCCTTAAACATCAACTATTAAGGAACAGAGGGAGTACTAGTTTTCAAGTATTCAAATATTTTTTGTTTTTTGTTTTTGAAGTTTGTAATATTCATTAATTAGCCAAAAAGTAACTTGCTAAAACATCAAACAATATGGAACAAAGAAAAAAGTTTAAACATCAAATAGAGAGAGTAATACATTATTTTTTTTACTTTAAAAAACTATTAATTAATCAAAATTAGAATTCTCTTAAAATTAACATTTTTATGATATTAGTTAGCAAAAAGTACATTTAATATTCTAAAACATCAAATAATAAAGAACAAAACAAAAATCTTAAACATCAAATACAGTGGAACAGAGAGAGTAAAAGATAAATATTAATATTCAAAAATTATTAATAAAAAGAATGATGTTTGTTTAAACTGAATTGATATTGGTTTTTACTTGGGGGAGAGTGTTTAGTTTGTGACTTTGATACGTTTAGAAAAGGAAAAGGTACGTGCATGTGTTTTGAAAGCATGTGTGTGTATGTATGTTCTTTTAAAGGGCCTGTGTGTATGTATCTTGAAAATTATACTAGTATTACGTGCATGTGTTCTTTTAAAGGGCTTTTAATTGTGCTTGTGTCGTGAGGATATCGTCCGTGAGCATCATCACTTCCTCACCTTTTAATTCACGAAAAACATTTATTTGTAACGTTTTCAACGTTAAAAATTTAAAGCTCGTAAATGCTTGCACCTTCCCTTTTTCCTAGAAACTCAATTTAATTAATTGTCCGATCATACTTTTTTTGCTATGCTCCTTCAACTTTTTCGTTTTTTTCAAATACTTGTTCTTTCTGTTTCCTTTTACTTCCTCGTTTCCTCTGAAACCGAGGGAATAATACAAGAAACATAACTCATATTTTTTACTTTAATCAAGATAAAATATATTAAAAAATCTATAAAATTTATTTTTAATGAACAACAAAAAAGGTTAGAAAATTCATGTTATAGTAAGTTTTAGCTAAGACCATAAACAAACATTAAGAAAATTGGTTACATAATTTTATTTTATTTTTGTTGGTATTATTGTACATATGAAACCTAAATAAAAGTAGTTAAATCAATGAAGAAAAAGGATAAATTTTGTACAGAAACCTAAATATAGCTTTCAAAATATAGTATTAAAAAAGAAAGAAACGCAGAGTGTCCAAATGGTAATTACTGAATATTGCTGAATACAGAATCTAGCTGAATTAAATGAAGACTTTTTGCGGAATCTGGCTGATTAGTTAGTAATATGAATGGTAACAGCTGAATGTTGCTGAATGCGGAATAAATAACTGAAAAATTATTTGTGTAACAAAATGATAAAATATTTACTCAGTTAAATTAATAAAAATAGATAAAAAAAACTTATTCTTGTGAAATATCTAAAAACAATATTAATAAAAAAATATTTAAAATTTAAGAATTTGAATTCATAATAATTTATTAAACATCAAAGTTAAAATAAAAATGAAATAGACATTTGAAAATATTTTTGTTATTACTAAACATTAATAAAAAATCCCATATGTGTTGCATAAATCATCTCCCATATTGTATGCATACAACGTATGTTGTTCTCTTTTATTCTTACATAAAATTTATTGCTATAATAATTTAAAAATCTATATTAAATTAAATATATTTTAGACTAAATTGAAATTTTATTAATATTCACACCATATCCGGATATACTCTTATAAACATTTTATTATATTGATCCATATCAGTAAATTTATTTTTCAGATATATAACTTTATTATTAAGATTTATATCAGATACTTCAAAAACTCAAACATTCAGAACAGATCTGATCAGATGCTGGATAATTTGTCAATTAAAACAAATTTTTTTTGTGATATTCCACAATTTCCCAATTATTGAAATTGGTGTTCGACTAATTTTTTTTTCAAAATAATCATCCATATTCTTCAATATTATTCAAGATAATACATTAAAGTAAAAATAATAATTAAAAAAGAAGTATTCCACAATTCCTCAACATTCTACAAATTTGTCAACTGGTGTATTAAAGAAAACATTCCTCAAAATTCCTCACAATTCAGCAACATATATGTTACCAGTTAGGCCTAAGTCAAATGTTCAACTGAAATTTACGCATTTAATCGCAAAGGTAATTAGCACTTACATTTCGAGTTTGTTTTACTACTCATGAAATAGTATACTGCAATATTTGTTGCTTCTACCAGTGTAATAAAAATTATAAGGACCGTTAATAATTCCGTTTTCATGCTAAGCACGTTTCTGGTAAATAAAAAAAGACTAAGTAACATATTTTAAATGCGTAGATTATCAGGAAAAAATGTGACCAGCCTGAACTATGAGAAATCTATCAATCCACACTTTTCATTATGCAAGATTTTGTTCATTAATGACTACATATTCTTTCATTTCCATGCAAGGTTCGAATTCTAGCAATTCTATAATATATGGTGATATATCTCACCTGGCAAATGCATTATATACTTTAAGAAGAATAAATCAAATGTATCACTATATAAAGTTACAAAGAGTTAAAACAAAAAGAAAACTGACGTCGATTTAAAATTAATTGAAAATAGAAGTTCGACAATTCGATTAGTTGCGTTATGGATGAACGAAAAAGTTCGTTGCCACACCCTCCAACGATAAACCAAGTCAGACGTGGGATCGTTTACCAACAGGCAACAGATTAAAAAAGAAGTACATAGGTTTTTTTCAATGCGTATAAATTAGTATATTCAATACTGTACCTCTAACTATTTAAAAATATTGTAGCATTTATACCTTTTTTATAACCATGTATATACCTTTGTTAATAAGATTTCGAAACATCAAGAAATATACTTATTTCGCGTCTAAATGTAAGGTTTTCTACTTTCTTGTTTCATAAAAAAATATATGTATGTATTTTTTTTACTAATCAGTGATGATATATTGTAAATTTTAAGAAAATGATGTGTTTATAATTAAACACAAATATCTTTTGTGTATAAAAACTCCAACAAAATTATGAGTTAGAAACATAGAAAGTGTACCGTGGACAATAGATTAATATACCTACTTCATTAAATAGCTTTGACGTGTCCAATACAAAAAGAAGGCGAAGCTGCATTAAATAGCGAGTTCATCAATGCGCAATTAATTGTACATATGAACATACAACTTAAA
Source organism: Noccaea bulbosa (assembly GCA_900406535.1). Classification (NCBI taxonomy): domain Eukaryota; kingdom Viridiplantae; phylum Streptophyta; class Magnoliopsida; order Brassicales; family Brassicaceae; genus Noccaea; species Noccaea bulbosa. Next base: position 47,246 of record OVBJ01000470.1, on the reverse strand, counting down.
ATTTAGGATTCGAGAAATATGATTAAACATGAAGAAGAGAAGATTAGGAGGGTAAATTATGTAATTTAGAGGAGAAAAGGCGAAACTATCTACTTGGAGTTTCCACGCATTTAATGCGTTTTTCTTCGCATTCGTTACACTTTGTGTCTGCTCCTCCTCCTTGAAGTCCTCCCTCCCTCCACACCCTTTTCTTGGCCTTTTGATGGTTAGGGCTTAGGAGTAAGTTTTTACTCTCTTCTAGTAATAAAAAAAAAAGTCTTCAGTCTTCACAGTTGGCGAAAGAAAAAGTCTCCTTTTCTACCATAATTAAGAAGTTGTATTTTTGGCCAAGAGAGCATTGTGGGCTAATGTTTTCCACCTAGCTTGCCCACTGACTTAGGCATGGGTTCAATCTCCAATTTCTTATTGCAGAACCAAAAAAAAATATATATGTGAAATGATGGTACTAAATTGTGATTTTTTTCATCAGCAAATTAATTATACAGAATGCAGTTTATTCAACTCGATTAGGTGTGAAGGTGTAGATCGCAAAATTACACATGGGATTAAATCTTTCACGGTGGAGAAATGGTCCAACATTAAATAATGCAAAGAAAATTGTAACTTATCATAGTATTATGCAATAAAAGCAACAAATTTGTTGGCTTGAAAATTGCTATAACCGGCCTCGTTAACTTGAGATGATACACTTTCTCTTAGATTTTTGGCCCCATCTATATAATAACTCACCGCCTTAACAGACCCCATAACACTCTCTCGCTCTCTCTCTCTCTCTGCTTTCTGGTATGACTGCCGACGTCAGCTCTCTCGTACGGATACCGAGTAGGTACAATGACGATCGGACGGCGGTTAAGGATTCCGCCGGACCGAGATCGACGGTGGCGCTAAGGACTCGCGATCTCCTCGGAAGTAGCGGTTGCGGAGGAGGAGTAAGAGACGATCAGTCGCTGGAGCTTGACCTTGACCTGCAAGTCCCCAACGGATGGGAAAAGCGTCTCGACTTGAAGGTTCGCTGCAACTTTCTCCGCTTTTTCTCTCACTGTTTCTGTAATTTCGTTTTCTCGATAAATTTTTGGAAAGGAAAAAACAGAGAGGTTTTGGAAATGAAAAAAACAAAAAACACTGCGAGATTGAATTCGGTTCAATTGCTAACCGATTTGAGATTTGATCGTTTGTGATTATTTGAAACAGTCAGGAAAAGTGTATCTTCAACAATGCAATTCATCAACGAACTCGTCGTCATCGACTCGTCATCATCATCATCATCACGACGCAGAACAATCCAACCAAACAGTTCCGAGATTTCAGGATTTAAATTTCCCTCCGGCGAAACCGTTATTGAGCCTCTTCGACGACACAAGCCTAGAACTGAAGCTAGTCCCTTCTCTCTCTCGTCCTCCCGCTCCTCCGTCGTCTTCTTCTTCTTCTTCCTTTTCGAATCTGTCGCTCTCCTATCAGTCTCCTCTCTCTGTACCATCGGCGAATTCGAGTTTCCAGAGTGTTTGCACACTCGACAAGGTGAAATCGGCGCTGGAGAGAGCGGAGATAAACTCATCGGGGTTGACAAAGAAACGCCAATCGCCAGACGACGGAGTTTGGGATCGAACCGCTTCCGCCGCCGCGTCTCCGGTGGCGGTTGGATGTCCAGGCTGCTTATCGTACGTGTTGGTGATGAAGAACAACCCCAAATGCCCGAGGTGTCAATCGTTTGTTCCTCTGCCTGCTACGAAGAAGCTTAAGATTGATCTCAACATATCGATTTGAAAGCTGTGGGGATGGAATTAAATAATTCCATTTTTGTAAATGGTAGTTAAATTTGGGGTTTGAATGGAAAGAAAAAGATACTTGAATGGCTGTCACCAAAAAAACTATGCGAGAGAAGGAAGAGATGGGAGGGGTGTTTTTGTAAATTTTCTAGTAATTTTCTGATAAACTAAACAAGTTGATATATCTTATTTAAAAGACACTCTATGCGGAAACAAATTGTTAATCTTGAGTTCTATTATCTGGTCAATATATTTAATTCAGCTGTACTCATTATTATCCCGCAACTTAAATAACCCAATGTTTTTGTTTTGTCAAAGGAAATAACCCAAAGTCATGGGTTAGTTCGAAGTTAGTTGAAGATATTAGTGAAATATTATTTTTTTTGTTAAAGAAGATATCAGGGGAATATATTTACTATGGATTAATTTATAGGAGTATGCTTTTCAAATAACATTACTGCTAGCCTTGAACAATCGGGATAACTTCTATAAATACATTGGAACCGGATACCTAAAAAGGTAAAAAGCAAAAATTCTAATAAAAAAACATTGTTTTGCTGGATAAATAATTAAGAAAGCCAAAGATTACTGTATTTTGTCTACAGTGGAGAGTAGAGTTAAGTGGAGCATGACGCATTTACTGTAAGTCTGTAACTCTGTAAGCATAGACTGTTTTTGTTAATACGTGAAGCCGACGAATAAATGATAATTTAAGTTGAATAACGAGTCATTTAAGTTTCGCTGACCTAACTTCACTTGCTTGTTCATGTACACACATACATATAGTCATATAACTACACTTGTTCCATATGGACTATAGCTACACACTTATTTTCATTCCGTTTTTATTTGTAACGGGAGTCGTTTTCTACACTTATTCTAGTGTTTAGAATTTTAGGGTTTAGGAATTAGTGATGTTGTTTTGTAAATGGACAATAACGTAAAGATGTTGTTTTGAAAATGAACACCTAGATAAAATATAATAATGTAAAAATTATACAGACGCATACATTTTTAATTCATGTACAGTGCTAATTTAGAAGAACTGAAGAAGTATACGATGTTTTCATGCTTTGGTTGGTATTTGTCTTTATCAGATTATTAACAACTCTAGTGTATTTATGAATCAACGGTTACAACTAGATTTGGGCACAAGTATCTGTACCTCCTTATCAAAGTAAATATCCGTTTATAACAAGTCAAAAAATATTAATATTTGCCTTAATTGGCAAAAGAATTAACCATTATTAAATAACTTTCATGGATTACTAGATAAAACAATATGGATTGGACTTTCCAATTATAATAAGTGTTGTAATTTTTCTGATTACGGAAGAAAAAAAGGAAAAGGAGGATAAATCATGCTAAACAGCTAATGGAAACAAAATCAGCTTCACTGTAGATTGACTTTTACATCCTCTGGTTTATAATAAGTATCATTTTAGATTTTTAATGCATAATTTAGAGTAAATTTCCAGTTTTATTCTTATTTATTTAGTGTATTAACTAGAAAGTTAAATGATTTATTGTATTAATTAGAAGCATTTCAAAAAAAATTAAGTTTTTAAATTTGTGTGCAGTAATCTTAAACAATACTTATATTGAAATAGAGGGAGTAATACATACCAATTAATGCTATTAGCCTCTAACAATGTTTTTGTTGAGTTATTGTGTTCAAGCCTTCAGGAAAAGTCTAAAATCCGTGAGTCAGCATCTTCATTCATTTGCATTGGTACTTATAGTATTTTTTTTTTTATTTTTTTTTTAAAGGGCATACTTATAGTAGTATCTTGCTTCAAAGGTAACCCCGAGAAGAAGAGAAAAATTGATTGGAAACAACATTTCACGCCATTATATCACCCGTCAATGATCACTAATTCACAGACAGAAAATTGTAATTAATCTAAGGAATTGTGTCTTTCTCTACGACAACGAAAATACAACTTGCTAATTGGTATATACTCCTACTCTCAAATAAATGGCTTTTTAGAGTTATGCATATAGATTAAAAAATTAATTAAGTTTTTTTTTTTTTTTTCCGAAACAATTCAACTTATAGAAAATCAATCTGCAAAATTTAAACAGTAAAAAAAATAAAAATGTGAACAAATTGTTTTTAAAAAAATGCCACTGAAGAAAATTCTTTAGGTAGGGAGAGAATAACGTTACTGTTTCCAATATCTCAATAACTTACAGAGTAATAAAGGCCCGTTAAATTACAACATTATCCGTAAGAGGCCCAAGCCCAATACGTTGTTAATTTTTGTGTGCTCTGTTGAGAAAAGTCTCTGGACCTATAGTTTTGTCTCCTTTGAATTTGTTAAATGTTTCAATTTTATGACCTCCTCTGTTGTGACTTGTGAGTATTAGATTCGCTGGGAATGGGATTATGGGAGAAAATCAAGCAGTATAATTCCCTTTTCGGTGTTTCAAATTTGAACATGTTAATTGTTATGAAGAATCAGTTAGTTACACCCATATATATACATGCTCACATATTAAGCAAAATTTATTCTCATATATTAGTATTATTTTATTGTGAACTGTGGACATGTGTATACAAAACAAAATTTGGTATACAGATAGAAGATTGCCAGCTGCAACTGCAACTCATGCTTTGATTAGTATACATATATTTTACTTCATGCGAACATGGTAGCTGTTACTTATTAAGTTTCCCAAACATCGTACGAAATAGATCACGCATGTGCCACAGATTTGCCAAATCAACCTTATACCCAATTGTTTATCGCCACATCACTAAAACTGATTTATAAGTACTTTAACCAACTGTATATCTCAATATGACACATTGACAATATTCCGGCAAATAGTAAACCAAAAAAACCCGTACGATTCCGATCCTTATATATGCATTGACTGATTGACAGGTAATATCATCGACGATGCTATCTATAAGTATGATTCTAAGTGGGGTTTCTTACGGCATCAATATCTTCTTAAAGACTTGTACGTAGTTGCTATGATTAGTTATTAAAATTTGCAATCTCATATATGACCATGAGAATTATATTTTTAACAAAAAAATTATATTTTTTATTTTGATAAAAAAACTCATGTGAAGCATCTTGAAATCATTAAAAACTAATGATTAAAAATATTTATATTCCAAGGTTTTGGATCCGTACTAAAATAACTAGTCATTAGACATTTGTAAGAAAATTACAATATCCAAATTTGAAAAAACTATATAAATAAGATAAAATATTAAAAAGCTAACTTTATTACATTAAAAAATTTAAATTTAAAAATGGTGTGATTTCTACAGATCTACAAACCTTAAAAACAACGATAACCGGATTCAAATCCAAAATACTATTATCAGGATCAGGTTGTATGAATAATTTAATTTTCATAATGAATTGTAATGGATGGGGAATAATTTTTTTTATCATTACAACTTGTTATGCGAGATTGAGTTTGACTTTACAATTGTGAAAATATAATGTTTTCATTTTCAAATATATGTTTGCTTATATTTTCAGGATAGGAATATAATTCCTGATAGTAACCAATTTTGACTCTGAAAATTACATAAATTAAAATACCATACTTTGATGTTATTACTCTCTTTTTACCGGATATTCCCGAATGGACCACTTACATATACAATCAAACCAACCGCTATACAATCGTCGTTGTATTAAACTATTATTTTCGTTTATTTATCAAAAAAATTGCAATGTGTGGTAGATATATTATTTTTGAGATATTCTCTAAATTTTGTTTTGTATTTTGTTTTTTTTTTTTGTTTTCCTCTAAATTTTGTTTGACAGTGATCTATTAATGTATAAATTTAATTTGCTGTAGTACGAGTGGGTTATCCACTCACATGTAGTGACATTTACATTATTAATTTCTAACTTTCGGTGTCAAATAGCCAAAAGTTTTGGTTATCTAGAAGGGGGAACAATATGCAAACCTATAAATGTTTATACTTTGACCTAAAAAACAAAATACTCCCTGTCAATTACTATTGATTTTGATGCAACTGGTAGCATCTTGTCGATAATTTTTGTTGGTCGTTTTGCAGCCATAATATCAATATTAGATTTATGTTAATCATCTGAAATTAAACAAATTAAAATGTCTCGGGGGGCTGGAGCCTTTACAATCTTAACTAATTATTTAAAAAGAGTTCATAACCATATCGTTATAAAAATAAGAAAAATAGTTCACAATAGAAAAGAATAAACTCTAATAACAAATATACAGAAATATTTTATTTTAGACGAGTGATTTACACTAAGGGTCACTTTTAGAGTTTGGTTTACAGAAATAGTCACTTTCTGATTTAGGTGGTCTTTTTTTGGATTGTAGTGAGGGAGAATTTTCTGTTTTGCCTTTAATAAGTTTATGGTAAAAAAAGAAAAAATGATTTTTTTCTAGGAAGTAGTTTATGATTTGGTTTTACAGGGGTTGAATCTCCGTTTGAGAAGGCTCATAGATATGGAACCGCGAATTTCACTTCTTCCAATACGTTTTTGTACAATTAAATAGCTGGATAACCGTTGGTGGACGCTATTTTTATGTTGGATGGTTGTGAGTTGGACAGTTTGTGAGTTGGATGGTTTGTATCAGTGTACATTTGATATGAGTTCGAAAATTATTTTGGAAAACTATTCATACAAAAGCGTATAAAGGAGAATCTGCCCAATTTGCTAACTCATAAAAACGTTTTCAATTGACTGGTATCCATATAGAATTATTCATGAGAATTTTGTCCACAAACATTTGTCCACAAACACACTAACATATAGAAAACCCATATTCGAAAATGTCACCTCGTGAATAAATAGAACATGGGTTCTTCTGGAATGCATGAAGGAGAAGACAAATAATTACTATGAGAAGAAGAGTTGGGTTATCAAATCTAAAACCCAATTTCAGATTTTGAATAATAATCAAATTTGGAGTATTAATTAAATCGATTCTTTAATTGGAATAATAAAATTAAGTTGGATATTGGTAGGAAACTTGGAACTTGGTGAGAAGATATAATTTTTGTAGTTTAAAAATTGTGGTTTTTGTGTAAGAGAAAAAGAAAAAAAAGAGAAAAATTGATAAGATGAAGAAGAATTTCATGGAGAAAAAGAATGAGAGAAAGAGGAGAGGAGAGAATTATCTTTTCAAATGTCCAAGTGACTCACTTTCAATAATTGACTCTTATTGTAAAATCAAAATGAATAAGTGACTATGAGTGTAATTTTCTCTATTTTAGACACATGAAGAGTATTTAAATAAATTAAAAAAAGATAAAACGTAAACAATAAAAAGTGTGTTCCAAAAATAAAGTACATGTCGACCTGTGCAATAATATAAATAAATAAAATGATTCTTTATGGATCTTTCTGTATTTATTACAGTATTTAATTTCAACGAATATTTGGACGTTATATTGCAACTCTCGGTACTTTATCTAATGGATCCGTACGGTGTACACATATTCATATTTATAGTTAAATGACCAAATCAACCCGGTGCTTGTTCATAAACTACCATTTCGTCCTCTTCCGGTCGTCAATGGTTCTCCGAATATCATCTTTATCTTTTTTTGGGTAAATAATATATCCTTTATATAAGGGTAACTTTATTAGTAGCAAACTAATAGAACAAAAATAATTTACTGAAACATAAAGTATACAAAGTAAGAGATAAAATTGTTATAAACAGTAAATCTGCAAGCTTATATAGTTACTGGACCAAAACATAAGTTGAATCATGGCTGAAATAAAACTTAGAAATTTGTCGTTGAATTCCATAAATGTACCAACTCGTACGTTTCTTGGTAAAGGTTATACACTCATACTTATATAACCAAAACGTGCAATTTTGAAATTGAGTTAATTTGATTGTTAAACCAAACGGTATATGAAACACGCACGTTTCTTTTGTTTACTCTTTCGATTTTCTTTTATACTAACTTTTATTGGCGGCCAAAAAGCAGAGGCGTTTCGATTACAGAGTCGTCGGATATCTATTTCAGTCTTTTTTGTTTTACGTCTTGTCTATTTCAGTCTTGATGTGATTTGATCTATGTTTTCTCCATCAGCAAAAACAAAGACTGACANGAAAAAAAAATTTTTTTTAAAAAAAAAAAAAAAAAAAAAAAAAAAAAAAAAAGTTATATATTAACAAAAACCGAGAATATTGAAGAAGTAAATTGAAAAATCAGAAAAATATCTATTTCTTCGCCGATTTGATTATTTCAAAGCTACTCTGTAGTTCCAGGTACTAACTCATCGGCGGAGAGCAACGACGCGAGGAGGTCCTGTAGCTCGCCGGAATCGTGGGATCCCAATCGGAGCGTTTCCACCACGCGCTCAAACACGATGACGTGGCAGGGGATATGGAGGACTCCTTTCTGAGCGTAACCGTATTCCTGAGCGGATCGGTTGAGCAATCCGACGAAGATCGGATGATTCATGAGCTCAGCGCTCACCACGAACCTCTCCATCTCCTCGCCGACGTAGACAGGTACGTGACCGGCGGGGACGGTGCTGACTCGTCTCGCCGGACAAATCGACCACGGCGGCGGAGCGTGGGGACGATGGTGGCCGCGACGGATGCGGAAGGATGAAGCAGATCGGCGGATGGAGAATTCGGAGGAGGAGTCGGCGACGCGAGAGAGGCGGCGGATGAGATGCTTCATTTTGGTTTCTCCGGCGGTTTGAAGAGAGATAAAAGTTTGAAAATTAGATTAGAGAGAGTGTGACAAAAGAGATATTATATACAGAGAGGGAAGACATGGAAAGATGATGACGAGAGCATAGAGGAGAGAGTACATAGGCGGTACTTGCCAGGTACAACCGAGGAAATTTAACCTTTTTTTTATTAAAATATTAGTCTTGCTTGTTGTCCCGAAAACAAAAATACTCTAGTTTACTGACACAAAACAAACAGTTATATTCATTTCTTTATCATTAATAAATCGAGACAACAAAAAAACATTAGTTAACAAATTGAAAATGGTGAAAATGATATTAATTATTCTTAGTTATATATAATATGATACATTTTTTCCTTCAATTTTTTTTTTTTTTATGAATTAGAGTTTATGATTGATTCACAGTCAAAGGAATAAAGTTCAATATTAAAAGTTTAAAGTTTGAATTCATACTATTGTTTTATAAAAAAAAAAGTACTTAGACTATTTATTAATATCAATACAAATTTCAGACGGTTTTTAGTAATTATCCAAAATAAAATATGTTAACTGAGCATAATTTTAAATTTTAATTTAATTTTCCATAAAAAGAAAATCGCATTTCTCTAAAAAAAAAATGTATACATGAAATGATAGGAACAATAAAAGTAAAACCATTCAGAACGATATATTTTAATTTTACTTATGTTACTGAAAATACACTTTTTTTTTTTTTTTTTTTTTTTTTTTTTTTGTAAAAAGAAAATACACATTCACTCAATCGTTTTGCTATTTCAATATCAACTGCCAATAAACGTTTTCGATATCTTTAAAACATTTATTATTATTTAATTTCATATTATATAGTAATATATGGAGTATATTATATATCTATTGTATATTTGTGCTAGTGAAGTTTAGACCAACCAAACGAAATAGTCCGTGATTTTGTGTAACACTAAAATCGAGTATGATTAACAAGTTGTTCTTACATCAGCATAGTCAAATATGAAAGAATCAAGAAATGTTTTGAAAACCTCATTTATGAGGTTGGTGGTTTAGTAGACTTCCATAATTATAATATGGAGTTTTGTTTATTTATAAGTAAAGTGGTCAATTAAATAAAGATGGTTGGATGAAATCTCCGCGGATAGTTTTATGTTCAACATTCTTTAAGATTTCACAGAGACCGATAAGTCAAAGAGAATAGTACAGAAATTAATTTTGGATCGAGAAAAATCTGGCCCTTCGTTTTTGTCAGTTATGTATTCTTTATGTTTCTTGATATTTTTTTTCCAATTTCTTATTTTTTGAGAAAGTATCTTTTCCTACTAAACGTATTTTAGTTATATCTTATTTTAATTTACTGATTCCTAATATTTGAAATGTTAGGAATCAGTAAAACTCTTTACCCTTCAGCTTTTTTTTTTTTTGTTAAAAACCCTTCAGTTTTTTTAAGAGACAAATTAAAAATTTACTGATTCGTAACATTTTAAATATATTTTGTTCCCTTAAATATTTACAATATTAAAATTATTATCTGCTAAACGTTAATGGCATGTCTCAAACATGCAACTTCTTCTTCAAAAATAAAACTCAAATACTTACAGTTATAAGTTATAACAGACATGGAAGCATAAACAAAACATCGACCAAATTTGGAGTCACTGGACAAGTTGTTCACGACACTCTTGTCCCTTTGCGTTTTGGATGTGCATAATTTTGTTGTTTAATAAACGGCATGTTTGCTAAAAAAACTAAAATGACATATTTGATGATTTTATTAACTAGATATTTTTCATTACGACTTTTCAACTATTTCCAAATTTTCCTACATACACACACACAAAAAAATCGATATTTTTTGTAATAGAAAATGGATGTGTTCAATCTAAAGAGGGAAATGGGGAAAAGACAAGATTTTTAAAAGAATTTAGTCTTTAAATTTTAAAAGACGTGTCATTAAAGGTATTAAAGAGTAGCAGGTGAGTTTGGTTGTACGGTCATTCATTACAGAGTGTGACCCACCAACTCGCTGCCTGTCCTTCTTTTCTCTTACCCCAGTACGGAGCCATCCTCTAGAAACATCAAATTATTTTTAATATCTTAAACGTTACGTAACAGAACAAAAAACGAAACTTAAAAACAAAACACGTGAGGCCTGTCAGTTTTGGTCCGGAACAATTGGGATTTTGTTAGAAGAATGAAGGCCCAATATATTTTAAACCGGGCTCAAGCTTCAGTGCTCATTTGTACTCCCTCCATTCTTTTTGAAGCCAAATTTTGTTGTTCCATAAATAAATTTTTAATGCACTTTTTCAAATTTCAAGAAACATTAATTGTATTTGTTAGATTTTTATTGGTTTAAAATTATTAAAAATTGTTTTATTGCAAATACTTATGTAATAATAATTGAAAATTAACTTTTTCTTAATATGTACAAAAATATTAAAAAATTTATGTTTAAGGAAGGAGTATTTAGTTATTTATTAGCTATTTACATAAATAAATTAAAAATACATAAATAAATTGAAAATAAGTGCGAGTAAGTGCGAGTTGGAACTTGGATGGAAGGCAATCCCGGAGCATGCAGAACTCTTGAAGCTCTGTTGAGAAGTCTGGCTGTTCGCTCGGTGCTCGTCTCTCTATCATCTTGATCATATCTTGGCATTCAGTTCCAAATGCTTGTGTAGTTGACTGTTGGATCGGAGTATCGCATAGCCCAAATGAGAGCTTCGAGTTCTGTGTGGGCCGGGCCAAATGAGTTCTCTATTTTTACATATTTCACGTGTCTTTTAACACCAAAGACGGCCACTTGGCTATACTCGCCAGAACTTATAATAGCCTTTTATCCTTTGTATAATTGTTTTATTATGGTGTGGTTACACACCTCAAGTTTGAGTAATTGAGGCTCTGATTGTTTAGGACTGGCTTTAAGCTGCGACTGTTGACTTTTGGCTGTAGAAGATTCAACGTTCAAAAAATCGTTCAAAAAATCGTTAGGCATTAGTCGGGCGGTGGACTCAAAATTTTTGATTTTTCAAAAATCGGAAATAAAACTGAGATTAGTTGGGATGAATTTTTATTGAATTTTTAATTTATTAAACAAATTTATATAAAAGATAACACAAAAATATATATTTCAATATTAGTTAAACATTTTTTCAAGTTTTGAAGAACAAAACTCTTACAGTTAGTAACAAAATTTATTGTTTGGGTTTATGAATCCCCAAATCGATTTTTTTCTCATATAATTGTTATCTATTATAGTCTTGTTTTATCTAAAACAAAATTAAATAGAATGAACATTCTTTAGTTGGCCCCATTTTTTAAATAATTTGCAATCGAGCAAAATAAAATTCAGAAATCAAATATTTGGCCCATCCCATTTTTAAAATTTCGATCTATTTTTTTTATTAATCGGATTTTAGAAAATCGCCACGTTCCCACACCGAATCCGATTTTTTTGGCGATTAGTCAGAGAAATCACCCACTTTTTGAACACAGAGAAAATTTGGCTGTAAAACTGTGATTGTGACTTTAAATATTTTTAAAGTCTGATTGGTAACAAAAGCTGTAAACTGTGACTGTTATTTTTAAATAATATATTTTTAAAAAGTATATAAAATGATAGATTTTATTTTGTAAACAAAATAAATATGCAAAATAAATAAATTTTAATTTTTTAATTGATTTTTTTTTTTTGATTTTGTTGTTTTGTTTGTAATTAAGAAGCAAATAACAAAGTTTAAATTTTAATTAATTATGAGGTAAAATAGATCTTAAAAGAAGTGGAAAAAATATAGTTATCAACTATTGAAAAAAATATTTATTTTAAAATAATAATAGTTTCAGATATATATTTTACTTTATTTGGGGTGTAAAAAAAATATAATTAATTTATATGAAAAAGATAAACTTTTAAGTGGTGAAAGTTACTTCTCGTGACATTAAGAAAAATAAGGAAATCAAAGAATAAAAACAGTTTTTGAGAATTTCATGACTTTAAAAATTTATACTAGTCTTAAAAGTGTGATTGGTAAAATTTTAACTGTGAGGACTATATAAAACTCTAAAGCCTTGACAGTCTGCATGCCAATCACTATCTGAATGGCTGTTTGTTGCAAAAAAATAAATAATAATAATATAAATGCGAATGTTGCCAACAAAACTCAAACAATTATACTAAATTGATTAATTACAATTTCGACTATAATTAAGTTCCTGAATGGTGCCCTCTATATCTACGAATCTACCTTAGACTATCAAAGTCCGTATAGAACCTTCAAATATATTTTTAAAAATAAAATAAAAAATCATATGCTAGCAAATTGCGTTTTAGAGAGATAGCAATTTGCATGACATTAAGCAGAAATCAATTTGTTTCGTTGGGTGCAGTCAACCCAATTTTGATTTTTCCAAAGTATTTAACACATGATTAGCCTATTATACTTTGAAGAGCTTTACATTCATATGCACTTTTGTGAGTTTTGTAACAGAAAAAGACACTTTTTATCTCAAGAGGCACTTTTTGAGTTTTTGTGTTATTAATCCGAAAATACCCTTGAATAACTTATTTATTCTTTTTTCAATTAATGTGGATATGTTAGCATGGACACGAAATGGTGGATATGATCAACTATTATTACTAGGATAGGCATTTGTGGATGATCACCAAAACATGAAATGCAGTTTTGTTAGCGTGGATACGAAATGGTGGATATAATCTACTAATATTACTATAGATAGACATTTATGGATGACTATCAAGACATGAAATGTGGTTTCGTTAGTGTAGACACGAAATGGTGGATATGATTAACTAAAATTACCGTGGATAGGTATTTGTGGATGATTAACGAGATATAAAACATGGATATGCTAGCGTGGACAGTAAATGATGGATACGATCAACTAATATTAACATGAATAGATATTTCTGGACGATCTTCTGTGTACAAATCAACTAATATTACTGTAGATAGGTAGATGTGGACGACTATAGATATATAAAACATGGATATGCTAACGTGGACACTAAATGATGGATACGATCAACTAATATTACCATAAATAGATAGATGTGAATGACTATAGATATATAAAACATGGATATGCTAACGTGGACACTAAATGATGGATACGATCAACTAATATTACTATTGATAGATATTTGTGGACGACTTGTTGTGGGCAAAATAGAAAAATAGTGTGAATAGAAAATTCATCATTTTTAACTTGAGATTCACAAAAACAAATACCTCATAAAATCCAGATTCATAAAACCCATAATTTTTAATTATAGAAGTAACATTCTAAATTACCAAAATTCTTTGAATGTTAAGCAAAATGTCTTAAATTTTGACCCATAAATCACCATGGCCTTGAACAATTGGTTTGGAGAAGAAAATCCGTCGAGATCTAAAACCCATTAATAATTTTGTCTTTTCAAATCACTTTGTGTATCACATCCAAAAAATATCTCATTTTGTAATATGAAACTCATAAAGTGTCATTAAGGATAAAATTGTCTTTTTTCTCCATGTCTTCTCCACAAAGTGATGAAAGTGCCTATTAACTCAAAAAGTGACTCATTGTGTAATTCATAAATGTAGAAATGCCTCTCACTGTAAATTTCTCTTTAGTATTGTAAAAAAAAAAAAAAGGTACTAGTGCGACGACACATGTTATTTGAAAAACTAAAACTTAGTGTTTTATTTTATATACAAACACATCATCATATTGTTTCTGAGTATTTTGATTAGAAAACATGTTGATAGTTTTTTGTTTTGTTTTTGTTTTGACATCAACATGTTGATAGTTTATGTGGATTTAGACGATAAGACGAAACACGCATACTGAGGAGGGTGAGAGCGGTCAACCCCATTTTTGGTTAATTGAAAATTTGCGGCCTTTTTCCCTTGGGAATAGCCGAATAGGAATAAATTAATTACCTCATTTTGTAAACCGGTCTATATAGGATCGAGCTTGTTCCTACCTTGTCGTGGCTAGCATTATTCTTTGTATTTGACTGCGATGGACTAATTAATATGGATAGCCACAAAACCAAACCAATATTTTTTTAAAAATTGTCCTGCAAGTAACGCACAGATCGAACCCAACTTACGACACATATGAATAATATGACTATACTACCGCTCCGGTCTAATCGAGTAAACTCTTTGTCATGAGAAACGATCATAGAAAATTAGAGAAACTTATAATAGCGATGAGACTGGAGTGTTATTTTTAACATCCTAGTTATAGATATATATATAGTGACAATTGTACATAAACAATACCCAATTAACTACAAAACACTACAGATTTTAATAAATCGCCAGAAAAAGTTGCATTCAAATCTCCTTGAGCTTGCTGTGTATCAGTAATCTTCAAAAACGACGCCGCTCCGGGTTCGCCCCAGCGGTTCACTACTGAAATACTCTGATAAATAGCGAAAAATCTAAGAAAGACAAAAATAATCAGAGTCAGAAGATAACACAACCGAGCTGCGTTGAAGAACAAGTGATAAGCTGCAACTTGAAGACAATACATTTTTCTTTTTGTTGGGTCTATTTCGAGTAGCAAAAGAACACCAAGAAGATGATGATTCCTTTTTTTTTGTTGGCATCGAGATGTGTGTATATATAATATAAGTGTGTGTGTGTGTATTAGCGTATAATTGTATTCGACTGGTGTACCTATCTATACGTACCACTCTGGTCCGGGGACAATGCAATAAATGCCTCATGCCTTGAAGACCAACACGATAGCTTGTATGTAAACCGTTTTAGACCGGGGATTGTTTTTTTTTGTTGGGTCCGGTTTGGCTGGGTTTTTTATGAAGCAGAAGGCATGAGAAAACATACGTGTTCCTAGCTGAAGTGCTCAAAACATATGTGTTGTCCTGCTGAATTTAGTAGTCTCTCATCGGTTTGGTACATAATCCGGTTAGGCTGGTATGCCAGTCTGCCAGAGCCAGAACAAACGTAGTGGAAAAGATTAGGCTTTATTATTGTGAGTTTCACCACACGGCACGACATACATCTAGCCGTTCCGAGTAATTTATTTAATTGTATAGATAGTTAATGCGAGCCGGGAAAAACCGGTGTTGTACATTTAAGGAAATTGGACATACGTAGATACGAAATTGATATGTATTTATACACGTGTCGGGTGATTTCCCTCAACTACATAGATGTGACATCTCAACTTGTAACCAGAAAAATGATGTCTATTATTGCAAAACCAAATAGGCCAATATGGAATATATTAATAGCACATAATCAATGCAGCAAGTTTCACGTCACACAATCTGTCAATTTTGCAATTTTGATTTTTAAAGACCAAAACGGCACTAACATTATTATTATTTTTTTATTGTAAATTTGCAATCTTTATTTTAAAGTAAAAACTAGAAAGTAATCAAAAGTAGTTTTCTCTGGTTTGGAGGGAAAAGTAATCAAAAAGTGTTTTCTAATTCGAACTAGAAAAATTCAAAACAGAGACAGGAAAAGATACATAGCCAATGAGAAAAGGCCAAGTGTAAAGGTTTTTCTCTTTTTGATTCCAGCAGGCAATCGGACAATCTCAGAGCTAAAAACCCTAATCTTCTCGGGGTTTTCATTTCGACATTTGGGGTTCAATTTCAATTTCAATTTCGATTTCGAACGTTATCCTCAGCGAAATTCGTCGGCGTTAGGGAATTCTGGTGGAGGAGGAATGGGAGACGACCAGCTGGATTTCGAGCTTTCCGAAGAGGTTCTATCGGTGATTCCGATGGACCCTTTTGAGCAGCTGGATCTCGCGAGGAAGATCACGTCGATGGCGATAGCTTCAAGGGTGACGAATCTGGACTCTGAGGTTGTAGAATTGAGACGGAAACTTCAGGATAAGGAAAGCGTTGTGCGTGAGCTCGAAGAGAAGGCGTCTCGCTTGGAGAGAGACTGCCGTGAGGCTGATTCGAGGTTGAAGATCGTCCTCGAGGACAATGTGAGAACGAAAACTTCATTTCATTATCCCTCCTCTGTTGCTTTTTATGGTTCCGCTACTTCTGCAATTTCGATTTCAAATTTCGCTTGTCGATGAGAGAGAGTGAGACAGAATCTTTGGACCAGTTATAATAGATTCAGGGTTTCATTAGTGTTGCACTAAGGTAATATTGATTAGTTATAAATCTGGGAACAATTTTGTGTGTGTTATGGAATTTGGTGCATTGGTTGATGGTCAGAGAGTTGTATAAAGCTGAAAAGGTTGTTCCGGTGCTCGAGAATCAAATGTTCCGGTGCCATGCCTATTTGTTTCCTCTGCTCTATAAAACTAACCATGTTCTTAGTTTTTCTTTTTAATTAATTGTCTTTCTGTTCTGATAAAGATGAACCTGACAAAGGAGAAGGATTCACTAGCAATGACTGTAACGAAACTCACCCGTGATTTAGCTAAGGTTAGATATTTTGTTGGTTTTCTGATGCTTTTATCTTTTTGATTTTTGTGCTATATGAGAGTTTCACATCATACATGGAAGAAAGCAGCTAATGTTTCTATTTTTAGTTGGAGACATTCAAGCGGCAGCTTATCAAATCCCTGAGCGACGAGAGTGGTCAGGTAAGACATTCAAGCCTTTTGTTATTTACACATTCTCTTGTTGTTTTTTTTTTTTTATGTTCTTAGTGCACTCCAATGAGGGCCTATACCTTTTCCTTCTCTTTCTCTCTCTCTCTCTCTTGCACGCTTCTGGCCTTTGATTGAAGAGAATGCAAATATGCTTTTTCTCCACTTTTCATGACAGCAAACAGAACCTGTTGAGATAAAGACATGCGACCAGTCAATTCATGGATCATATCCAGGCAAAGGTACTGCATCAATATCCAATTCCCCCAATTAAAAAGATTTGTCTTGTTTTGGCCTATCTGTGAGCTATTTATCTTTCAACAATGCAGATGAAAGGACTAATTCAATTGTCGAAGGTAAACACTGAATCAATCATCCAGGGTGTTATGCTTTTTGTTATCTCTATGCTGAAACTAAAGACTAAAGATATGAGATTTTGCTTTTGCAGCTTCAAAATACACTGGAAACAAATTCTCAGTGACACCATACATCTCTCCACGTCTTACCCCAACCGCAACACCGAAGATTATCTCCACAAGTGTATCCCCTCGAGGCTATTCTGCAGCGTGTTCTCCTAAAAGAACTTCAGGTGCAGTTTCTCCCACAAAGACAACAATATGGTACCCTTCAAGCCAGCAATCATCAGCTGCTAATTCTCCACCTCGCAACCGCACACTCCCAGGTTCATAGGATCTTAAAGATCGTTGCTTGTATAAGTTAAGAAAGCTCCAGTATACGATTCTCCTAGATATAATCTAAAGATCTTAATTTTTCCTTTTCAGCCCGTACACCTAGGATGGATGGTAAGGAATTTTTCAGACAAGCCAGGTGAGGCCTTTCTTCAGTTTTTGACTTAGTGTTGGTTTTATCATTAACCACTGTTTCAAAATGTTGATTTCCTTTTCGCATCGATCATTCACAGGAGTCGATTATCCTATGAACAATTCAGTGCCTTTTTAGCTAACATCAAGGAGCTCAACGCACAGAAGCAGACCCGAGAGGTAAACAACCGTAGCTTGTGTGCCACTGCCATCTTTTGCGTTATGTTGAAATTTCGGATTCAGAAAAAGTTGATGCTTTTGACAGGAAACTCTGAGGAAAGCAGATGAGATATTTGGGGAAGATAACAAAGATCTCTACCTATCTTTTCAAGGTCTTCTCAACAGGAACATGCGTTGAGCTTTCTTATACCTGGTCCTGAATCTTGAATCTTGAATCTCGACCCAATGTTAGAGGATCATGATTCATAATCATTGTAGTTTGTGTATTCTCGGCAAAATCTAGTGACATGGGAAGTAGTGTTTCTTTTATTTCTCAGCAAAAAAAAGAAAACAAAGAATGAAATTTCTCGTTCTCTTTGCTCCTAATGCATTTTGCTAGAAATTGGCTTTGCATTATTAAGCTTTACGTAACGTTTGTTTAGAATTAAGAAATCGTGAGTTCATACCAAGTATATACAACACAATTTTTCATACAACTTTACAGCTATATATTTATATATCAACATGCGACATTGTTGTTAATTGATATTACTACAAATACTTTGCTTTATCATTTAAATAGTATGAATTCATTAAGAATAGGACATTGTTGTTACAATATGTATATGCCACTCTTTTTTTTTTTTTTTTACTTTCACAACATTAATTTTATAAAGGTGCCCAAAAGAAAGCAGAAATAAATAAAGCCTACAATCCTAATTATCTAGTTGCTAATCTATAAAAGAGTTCTCTAGTTTAATTTAGTTATATATTTATCATGTTCACATTATATATTAATTTTTTAACTATTGCACAAAGAAAACGGATAGAGGGCTAAAGCTAGCACGACCAAAGGGACTCTCCGGGACCATCCCCAGACACAAAAGCCATGTTGACGTCACAGGAGAAGTCTTTATTCGTTGGGAAAGTAACGGCGCTCGCCGTGTAAGGCGGAGGTTTGGTATCAATACGGCGGAGCATCTTTATATGAACCAACTCGGCCTGAGCAAAAGCGAGCTGAGTTTGGAGAGCCTCGAGTTGTCTGTGTAATGACGAAATTGTCCCTACACATCCGTACACAGGATCCTGCACCCTCGCGTTGGCCTCGTACACCATCGCATTCACGGCGTCGCTTCGGTGGGTCTCGGACAGCACCTACGATCGTTAAAATGATTTACTAAGGATATTGTTAATACGATGTCTATTATGTAAAGAGATGTATATTGTTTTGATGACTTATTTTACGATGTCTAGTAAAATTTCAAGCCGTGTAGTCGAGACTCTACATTAAATTATCTATGTTGATGACTTGATGCTACTGCTCTTGTTATTTACTAATACCGTAATTCTTTATGTTTATGGATTATGAATGCTTAATATGCGGATCTATAGGCAGTGAAACTGAAAAGTGAAAACTATGTTATATTAGTGTTTAATTATTTTGAGATAAACCACTCACGATTTTCGCGCGTGTAAATTTTGATGATGAATCAGATAATATTCTATTACACGAGATAAGGAGTATATGTTGAAAATAAACGATGCGTTTGCTTGTTTGTAAATGATATACTATATGATAACAGTAGAAGATATTAACAGGTCGCTTTTAGACATAGATAGATTATTATTCACAGCGTCATTTGTCATAAGATAACAAACAAAAATAAATAATGTCATTATTCTGCCTTAACTTTTAACGTGACATGCAATATAGACTTTTGATAGAAACTAGAAAGTGACTTCCTGCACTGTTCTGTCACGCGGTTTCGATACTTTCTGAAGATAATAAAAATCAATCTTATAAAAAAGCTAATATCATACAAGAGCGAAAACATATATACAAATAAAACCCTAATTATTTCAAATGTTTAAATTTCAAGTTTTAAAAACAACTCGAAGAGTTTAATAAGCATGGATAATATATAGACTATCTAAAATGTAAATTCTTCCGTGACACTGTATGAACCGTTCTTTTTCTACAGCTTACACGCACTAATATTTAAACTGCGAGCAAATTAGGCTCACACAATGATACAATTGCAGCAAGAAAAGAAACCATAAGTTCAAACCAGGGTCATTTTATATACCTAAATGTTTATAAGTTTATTTTCCAAATTATATTTATTTAATTCCGGTAATAAATTCAACAACAAAATTAACAGAACGAGGTTAAAAGGAAATCAAGGAGAGAAGTGGATTTTCACCTGCAACATCTTATTGACATTACTAGCACCAAAGATTTTGTGGACACTGGCAAAGTTGTAAGACTCTTTAGCCGGAAAATATGGAGCAAAGATGCAATCTTTCACACATTTTCGCCGGAGAAGCTTACATGCAGCACAAGGCGACACTGCTCCCTTTTTGTGACACTTTTGTCTCATTTAGAAAAAGGAGGTTTTGAGACTTGAAAGCAAATTGCTCAAGAAGAGAAGAGGACTTTAGAGATTGTAATGTGAGTGTGTATATATAGAGAAGAAGAGAAGGTGAGACATGAAATCTTCTTGTGGGTCCAACCCAAAAGTAATATGTCATCAGATTTGCGTTGTTTGGACAAAAAATCCATCTCTATTCCTTAAGATTTCCCTGGCCCACCTATAAATTCTCATAAAATTATTTTTTATACGTATATTTACGTTGAAATGGTTTTTGTTTTGTTTGTATACTGAATTGAATACACATACATGTAGTTTTTTCTATAATGCCTTGCAAGTTGAAGCAACATTGCTTTCTCTATTTTTCTTCTTGTTTTCGTCGGGTATGGTATTGTCACTTCTTGGTGAATCAAGATCTAGTTTTCTTACCGTATGACATCGTTTTGATATGATTTTTTCCAGCTGCCGTATATATGCTGATGTTAGTTGCGAGTTTAGTGTAACAATATTTATAATTTGATTGCTTAACACATCGACTAATCAACAATTTAATCATATATCTATAACTAATGAAATGTCATTTATAACTTGTAAACATAAACAGCAAATAAACAATGTATACTCCGTTTGCACATTTTGAAACGTTAAGACTTTGATTTTCTTTCTCACATATATTGAAATTTTATATAACAAAAACAATAAGATCAGAAATTCAAGAATAATTATTTATAAATACCAAACGGAAGATCTTTTGGTGATATGAATATACATCAACACTCACGTAATTAGTAGTTGGTTGTTCTTGGTCGGTTGTTATAACTTATACCCATTAGATAATGAAATACAGATCTTGAAAACGATTATAACTATTGAGAAATTTCATAATTTTGTGGGAAGATATTTTGTAACTATTCGTGATACATAGATGTTCATTTTATGACTAACCGAGTTTCGTCTGAAGTCCTGAACTCAAATATAGAAAACTTTACTTTTACTTGTTTGTTTGTTGGAAAGTATAATGAAAGCTAAAAACATTGTAAAGAAGAAGATAACACTCAAATTAGGAAAACAAAAACGATTAGAGTTTGGTTGTTGTTGGTTCACTCCAAATTTGTCTGATCAATCTTCAAGAGTCAATGTTAATGGGCTTTCTATTAAAAGGCTTTAGCTGTTTTTTCCAATTATATTTCCTTTTACATTATACAATACAAAATGTCAAAATCTAATGCTATTTATGTGGAAGAAGAAAAAAATGTTTTTTCCTTTTAAAAAAGCCGGGAGACACCGTTGTTTTTTCGTCGGCG
The DNA here is from genome assembly GCA_900406535.1 of Noccaea bulbosa. Classification (NCBI taxonomy): domain Eukaryota; kingdom Viridiplantae; phylum Streptophyta; class Magnoliopsida; order Brassicales; family Brassicaceae; genus Noccaea; species Noccaea bulbosa. Next base: position 25,547 of record OVBJ01000470.1, on the reverse strand, counting down.
ATCTTTCTGAGATTAACAGAGAGAGAGAGAGAGAGAGAGAGAGAGATTTAGCTCCGGGAAGATTATCGCGATGGAAGAGTTTCTGGAGGAATTCGGAGATTACTACGGATACCCGAATGCTCCAAAGAACATCAAAGAGATCCGAGAAACGGAATTCAAGAGATTAGACCAAGGTCTGTTCCTAATCTCCTCGTTTCCTTGGCCGTTTTAATTTGTTTCTCGAATCGAGGATCTTACTAGAGTCGAATACGTAAGTTTTGAGCTGAAAAATACAAAAAAAAAATAAAAAAAATGATTGGGTTTGTTCCGTGGAGGAACAGCTAACTTGAGGGTTCCGAAATGAATTGAGTTTGTGTTTGGTCGATGGAAATTCGGCGTTGGTCAATGGAAGCTTAGGCTATGTATGTAATCGAAGAGAGTTAGTGACCGGTGGTGATCACTAATCAGTACTCATATAAACAGTACAATTTTGCTCAGAATTCAATAAATCAAAGTGTGTTAATTATGCTTCTTTAAGAATTTTCTTTCTTTGATGCTTTATCAGTTTGTTCTTTATCTTCGAACCTCTGGAGTTTTGAAGATTGAGCTTATAAGCTTCCGTGGTATGTGCAGGTGTTGTATATTTGGATCATGCTGGCTCTACTTTGTATTCTGAGTTGCAGATGGAAGATATTTTTAAGGACTTAACAAGCAATGTTTATGGAAATCCACGTATCCTGATCTCTTGAACCTCATAAGACATGTTTTACATTTTGTTTTACTAGATGAGATGGCAGATCTCTCCAGGTCTGAATCTCAGATTTTGTATTCCTCTGCTAAGCTAAGGGCTTCAAGATGTGAAAGTTTGATGTTGATTGGTGAGAAAATTTGTAGGTAGATCTTATTAGTATGGTCTGTATAATATCTTTGTTTTTGTTTGTGAGCCTATGTTGCTGAAAGGGGTTCCTTAATAGTGATTCAGATAGTCAAAGTGATATCAGTTCAGCGACCAGTGACATTATAGCGGATGCTCGGCATCAGGTATTACATTCTTAACATTTCTTGAACTGATATATGTGGAATATGGGGAAGGTTTTTGTTTTTGTTTTCATATCTTTGGTTTACTGGTATTCTTATAAGTTGGTTCTGTATGTTCAATCAATCTGCATTGCACACTGGAGTCAGGTACTTGAATACTTCAATGCATCTCCTGAAGATTACAGTTGCATATTCACTTCCGGAGCCACAGCAGCACTGAAGCTTGTCGGAGAGACATTTCCGTGGACGAATGACAGTAATTTCTTGTATACCATGGAGAATCACAACAGTGTACTTGGTATTAGGGAATATGCATTAGGTCAAGGTGCTTCAGCATGCGCAGTGGATATTGAAGAAGCAACTAACCAGCCCGGTCAGCTAGCAAGTCCAGGACCATTTATCAAGGTAAAGCATCGTGCTGTGCAGATGAGAAACACTTCTAAACTCCAAAAGGAAGAGTCAAGAGGTCCGTTAGTTTGGGAATTTTCTCCTTCATCCTGCATAAAGTCTGTACAAGACGTAGCGCATGTTATCTTTTTCTACTTTTGGTATATACTCGACTTTGCTGGTCTGCTTATCCTGCCTTTGATTTTGTCGCATGCTTACAGGAGATGCTTGTAATTTATTTGCTTTCCCCTCAGAGTGCAATTTTACCGGCTTGAGGTTCAACCTGGATCTGGTGAAGTTATTTAAAGAAAATACTGAAACTACGCTGCAAGCTTCTCCCTTTAGCACGTATGTATCGTCTTATATTCTTTCTTCATCTCTTATTTTCCTTTGTGTCTTGCATTGGTAATGCTGAGTGTCTGTTTCAATCCATAGTGCTGAGGTTTGACAATGCTAATCCGAGGAAAATCCAGCACCTTGGGCATAGTGAATTTTCCTGTACATGATCTTCGAGTGTGAGTTAGATTTAGCCTTAGAACAGGACAGGTGGTACAAGAATTAGCCATACATAATATGATGTATCTGCGGTAATAACTAGAAATGAAATGTGCACACTGATGATTTATAACAATTATTAAAATGAGCCTATAACCACTTTGAGAGTTTTGAAGGAACTAGTGTTACTTGATTTGATACTTCTCTGCATATTGATTTCAAGCGTGTCTACTGTCTAGGACTTGGTTCGTTCTATTGGTTTTCTATTGTTTTGACTTTCATCATGGCTTATATCATTGTTATAAGGAGCAAGCGGTGGATGGTCTTGATTGATGCTGCCAAAGGCAGTGCTACACTACCACCTAATTTGTCGGAGTATCCTGCAGATTTTGTTGTCGTATCATTCTACAAGGTAGCTCCTGGTTCTTTCAAAAAATAAATGTGGAAGCTCTCTCGTTATCATATTTTGACTTTCTTGTTTCCGCTGTTTTCATGAAGTTATTTGGTTATCCTACTGGGCTTGGTGCTCTCCTTGTTCGGAATGGTACGTAATTGTTCCTGAGGTTTCCTCCTGTATGTCTTCAAATATGTGACTGTAGTTCAAAAACATTATCTTTACATCCGTGACTCTGATCTGAGAAATTCTGTTGTTGATCTCCAATATTGTTTTCATTTTATTCTTCCCTCCTTTCAGACTCATTTATCAAGCAAGATCTGCTTGTACAAATTGATGAAGCAAAGATAGCAAATGCTAGTTTCTGACATGATATTTTTCTCGCTATTATATTCTACAGATGCTGCCAAATTGCTCAAAAAGACTTACTTTAGTGGAGGTATGCATCTCAATTGGTCGTGGAAGTCTTTAAGATGGTTGAATTTGTGTGGTAACTAATTAACAAAATGCGTGCAGGAACTGTTGCTGCTTCAATTGCTGACATTGACTTTGTAAAAAGAAGAGAAAGAGTGGAGGATTTTTTCGAGGATGGCTCTGCTTCATTCTTGAGCATAGCAGCCATCCGCCATGGCTTCAAATTACTCAAGTCCCTTACTCCTTCTGCAATTTGGATGTGAGTAGGACTTGTCCCCCATGCAGAATCTATTTTCTCGAAAATGACTCTAATAAGTCTCCTTCCTAGAAGATAGTCTTGTAGGGCAATATGATGTTGATCCTTCTTAATTATTGTTTGAAATTTGTAGAAGTTTAAAAGTTCCCTCCAAACCATCTGCTAGTGTACGAAGCTAAAGTGTGTTCTGTATCTACTTCCTAGGCACACAACATCGCTTTCCATGTATGTGAAGAAGAAACTTCAGGCTTTAAGACATGGAAACGGGGCTGATTTATGTGTTCTGTATGGAAGTAAAAATCTGAATGTAAGTTATTTTGTGATTAAAAATAGTTTTTTTTTTCCCTTCTCATAATTGATGAATTATATGGCTTCATTAATTGAGTGAAAGCAAGGAGCATAAGTAGGAAAAAAGTACCAATCATTACATATCTAAATATATCATCATTAAACTTCAGATATCATATGGAATACTTCTTCGTGTTTCATTCATTCTAAGCTTTATGTTACAGTTAGCTTCACATAAATCAGGCCCAACGGTTACATTCAACTTGAAGAGACCTGATGGCTCTTGGTTTGGCTACCTGGAGGTGGAAAAACTTGCTTCTTTATCTGGAATTCAGTTACGGGTATGTTTTGGAAACACAGTTCAGTTTTTTCCCTCTTTGAATTCTTCCACCAAAAGAAAAACAGAAACGAAGAGAAGTTACTTATGCAAGATGAAGGTTTTGCATTCTCTGGCAAGACAAAATATTGAGACGCTAAATTCCATCTGTCGTTTTACTTCATTTTGGTGTAGACAGGATGCTTTTGCAATCCTGGCGCATGTGCAAAGTATCTCAACTTGTCTCATTCTGATCTATTGTCTAATGTAGAGGTATAATTGTTATTTTTTTTTTTCCTTTTTGCTCATCATTCTGTTTACTGGCCTTGATTTAGCAGATCTGCTATTATATAGTTGACCATGACATCCTTGATATTAATCCAGGCTGGGCATATTTGCTGGGATGACAATGATGTGATTAATGGAAAACCAACAGGGGCTGTTAGGGTTTCGTTTGGTTATATGTCAACCTTTGAAGAGGCCAAGGTAGGTTCCGTTTTCCTCAGTTACATGTTTCGGAAGCTGTAGATATTAGAAGAAAAGCTCATATTCTGCTCTTTTGTTGCGGCTACCTAATTTAAAGTCCTGGTTAATTCACAGAAATTTATTGATTTCATCATAAGTTCATTTGTTTCACCTCCAAAGAAGATTGGGAATGGAATTCCCGTCAGTGGAAAGTTTACTCAACTTCCTACTGAAGGTATATTTTCTCTTAATCTTTTATCGTCCTCTGTTACTAATAACACTAGCTGTTGCTATTTAACCTTCTTGGACCATTATTAACTCTTACTGATGTAGAAATGACTTGGTAATATTGAGTCCGCCATTCATTCTCTGGGTTGTGACTTTATAAAAGTCAACTTCATAAACTGTATATGGTGATCTTTGTTGTTACGCAGAACTTGAAAGTAAAGAATCCATTCCAAGCTACTACCTTAAATCAGTTACCATATACCCAATCAAGTCGTGCGCTGGATTTTCTGTGAATCGTTGGCCACTTTGCAGAACAGGTATTTCATTTAGTTTGCTTCGTCATAATCCAACTCAGTGTTGCATTTAGTGGTTGACTGATCTCTTTGACGTTGAAAATATACAAAGGCCTGCTGCATGATCGAGAATGGATGATTCAGGGTCTGACTGGCGAGATTCTTACCCAAAAGAAGGTACTAGAGCATCTTCAAACATTGAATCTTTATGTCCACGGATCTGTCAGCAAAGTTTTGATTTGCTTGGGAATGACTTCTAGGTGCCTGAGATGTCTCTTATTAGCACCTTTATTGACCTTGAGGAAGGACTACTGTCTGTAGAATCGTCTCGTTGCAAAGAAAAGTTGCACATCAGAATCAAGTCTAATTCATATAATCCAAACAGCGATGAGTTTGACTCACATGCCAAGATGTAATATGCACCCTAACATATTGGAGTCTTACTTGAAACTGCCTTTTTGATAAATTTAACTACTGTAAGTTTGATATTTGGTTGCAGACTTGAAAATCACAACGAGGAAACAAGAATCAATCATTGGTTCACCAATGCCATTGGTCGACAATGCAAGCTGTTACGATATTCTAGCTCTAATTCCAAACACTGCTTGAACAGAAACAAGAATCCTGGGTTGTGTAGAGAATTGGAAAGCAATATCAACTTTGCTAACGAAGCTCAGTTCTTGTTAATCTCCGAGGAGAGTGTTACTGACTTAAACAGAAGATTAGAAGCAAGTACGTTTTTCATCTCCTTTTAACCTCAAATATTGTTCCTTTTTCTCTCTTCCCTCGTTAAAAACTGATTTGATTGCAGAAAACGAAGATTGCAACCGTGCTCATGAGAAACTCGATCCATACAGGTTCAGACCAAATCTGGTTATATCCGGAGGTGAACCATACGCAGAAGATGAATGGAGAACTCTCAGGATAGGAGACAGTCATTTCACTGTAAGTCCATGGACCCATTGAATTTCGTAATCATATGTACAAACTTGACAGTTTTAATCTCCCTTTCAATGCAGTCGCTGGGCGGTTGCAACAGGTGCCAGATGATAAACATAAGTAACGAGACTGGACAAGTGAAGAAATCCAAGGAGCCCTTAACAACTTTAGCTTCATATAGGAGAGTAAAGGTTCAAACATTCTGAAACCATTCTTCTCCCATTATAAAAAGAAATGGCATTTGATAAATTGTTTAGGAAGTAATATATCTTGGTCTTTTCATTGGAATCAGGGAAAGATCTTGTTTGGAACTCTTCTGAGATATGAAATTGTAGCAAAAACAGAGTCTTGGATTCGAGTTGGGGAAGAAGTAAATCCAGATATGGAATAGTTTCCAAGCTTGAACCTTCTTCATTCATGTGTGTGTGCGCGCGCGCTAGCTCTACATAAAAAGTTACAAAAGCACGAAAGAGCATTAGTGTGTATACTGTATACCATTGTATTACTCGTCCAACTTTGGAGATAAAAAGAAAAATAAATTCTGAACTGAACAGAAAATATTGTAAAAAATAAATATATTTTAAATTAATATTATACATCCAGTTTATTTCAACGAGTTTTTTTTTTTATCTTAGTTAAAAACTTAAAACTTAAAACATACGAAGATAAATACGAAGGTTTTTCTTTTGTCATGATAAACATTAAACACGGAAGGTTTACTTATTTTTTGGACATAATTTTTGAAACGAGATAATGGTAAGAAAAACAAACGAAACGCGTCGTTTTAAGTAAAAAAATTATAAATAAAGAAAACACGTGCTCTTCTCCTTCGTTGGAGCTGATGATTCACAGCGATAATCTATTGTGGTTCTGAATAGCAAAAGCTTAGAGCCTGACTTTGTTGCAAAGACCAGTCTCGGACTCGGAGGTATTCTATCCGATCTGTTCGAATTATCCGGCCTCTTTTAATATTATCTGGATTATATCTGATCGGTTCTCATCTCTCTTGTCTTTTTTTTGGGGTAATTGCTAGATCTCTAGTGGTTTATGCTCTGAATTGGATTTACTTTCTAAGTTCTCGACAATCTGATCGCATCTGGAAAACGTAGGATTAGATTATGGACGATTCTAAAATTTTCTTAGTCACATAAAGTTTGATCGTTGACGAAGAGATTCTGCAAGTCTTTCGAGTTCAATTTATAAGAGAAAACTTTTTTTTTTTTATATATGTGAGGATTTCATTCACCGGAATGATCACTTCCTTGTACTACAATCTTTAGTCAAACCATAATATGGCTTAATCCTAGTTTTTGTTTTGCTTTTGATAAGTCTGATCAAGCAATCTTTATAACTCAGTGCTTTTGACAGCAACCTTCAGTTGTTGATCTGCTCAGATGGCCGTCCATTACTGGACAGCTCTATTGCTAGTGGTGTCATGCCTTTTCAGTATTTCAGATGCTAGTGCTGGCGATGCCGATCCAAATTACAGGTATATCTTCAGGATTCGTGCATAGCTTTATCTTGCTTACTTAGCATGAGCTTGGTTTTTAGTAGTAGTAGCTCCGATGTTAGCAGCATTTTGGCTCATGAACATTATGAGTTACCTATCTGGCAATTTTTTTGTCTCAGGACATGTGTAGCAGAATGCGAGAGAAGCGGCTGCGTAGGACAAGTGTGCTTTCCTCAGTGCAACTCTTCATCCGTTGGTGGTCCATGGTACATACAAGAACCTCTATATTTGCAATGGCAAAAGTGGGGTTGTCAAGGTGATTGCCGTTATCACTGTATGGTTAATAGAGAGAAAGAACGGGAAACTCTCGGTCAAGCCCCGGTTAAGTATCATGGTAAATGGCCCTTCAAGCGTGTTCTTGGGATCCAGGTCAGACTTTTTCACCTTCACACCCACTTTTTTCTTCTTTCCAAAACTAGACGAAGCACGGAATTTGATTATAACTTGTTCGTTCATTAGGAACCTGCTTCTGTTGCTTTCTCTGTGCTCAACCTAGCGATGCATTTCCATGGTTGGCTTTCCTTCTTCATTACACTATACTACAAGTTGCCTCTGAAACAAGATAAGACTGCCTACTATGAATATGTCGGTTTGTGGCATATCTACGGTCTCCTCTCCATGAACTCTTGGTTCTGGAGTGCAGTTTTCCACAGTCGGTAATCATCTACACGTTACTTTATTCATCCACACAATCTACTTCAATTATCATATGATTTTCTGGTTAATCCGTCTCTATGGCTCTCCAGGGATGTTGACCTCACAGAGAGGTTGGACTACTCATCCGCAGTAGCCGTTCTCGGATTCTCACTTATCTTAGCCATCTTAAGAACCTTTGATGTTCGAGTCGAGGCTGCAAGAGTCATGGTATCCGCTCCAATACTAGCTTTCGTCACCACCCACATACTATACATTAACTTCTACAAACTCGACTATGGTACACTGCAAACTCTTTCCCCTATCTGAGACCAAGCTAGTATGTTTTCTACGCAATCTCGGTGAACTCAATGTTTTTTTTTTCACAGGTTGGAACATGATTGTGTGTGTGACCATGGGAGTTGCTCAGCTGCTACTATGGGCAAGATGGGCTGCTGTCTCTAGCCATCCTTCGAATTGGAAACTTTGGGTGGTTGTGATAGCTGGAGGCTTAGGCATGCTTTTAGAGATATATGATTTTCCTCCGTATGAAGGCTACTTCGATGCTCACTCGATCTGGCACGCCGTCACAATCCCTCTTACCATTCTCTGGTGGAGCTTTATTAGAGATGATGCCGAGTTCAGAACTTCCAGTCTTCTCAAGAAATCTAAGCCAAAGGCAAAGTGAGTCTGTTTGCTTAACCTTACAAGGTATTTTCATTAGATTTGCACGATTTCTCTTGACTAAAAATTCACAAGCGCTGGGGAAAAACAAAAGGTTCAAACATCAAGAAGAATGCAGAGTGTTTTGTTTTTAATGCTAGCTGGTCTGTGGGTTTATTTAGTGACAGATACATAGAGGTTTTCTTCAGTTTTTTTTTTCTTTCCAATGTTTAAACATGATCTCTTATATTTGTTTTGGCCTTCTTTTGGTCAATTGAGATTTTGATATCATTTGCTCAAATCTTTTACTTGTGCCAAAAATCTTTTTGGAATTATACCTTTGTCAATACTTTGAGACGAATCTTGTGATCTATATGATTGTTGTGTAAACAAAAATTTGAATCTACAAAAGAAGTTGTGAAAAAACTCCTACGCCCACTGCTTTTGAGTTCTCTTTCACAAATCCGTAATTTGAGACACGACCTGCATACACAGACATCTTGTTAGTAATAGACCAAGAAAGTATGTGTGTGTCAGATAGAGAGAGAGAGAGAGCTGAAGGATTTTGCCTGAGTGATCAAAGGTTTTGCACATTCTTCCCACTCTGTAGCCCATCGACCCGAAGAGCCAGTCTCCATTGCACCCGATTTAAGCGATATTAGTGCATCACAGTTTCCAGGAAAACCCTTGAAAAGAATCTGTTCAGAAATCAGAATACAAGAACGAACATTACTGGTTTTGTTGACTAGGTAAAGAAAGTGTATTTAAAGAAAAAAGACGAGAAGTTACCTACCAATAACTGATCTGCTAATTCCGATGAAGATGAAAACAAGAGTCCGTTTGTCCCATCTTTAACGAGCTCTTGAATGCTTCACGAAAGTTTAAGGTTTAAAAGTTATAGTTTTTGTTCGTGAGAGTAGTGAAAAGTCACTGATTATTTACCATGAGTAGGAAACCGAGCAAACTGGGAGACCACATCCAAACATATCGACAACCTAAAACGCCAAGCATCAGTAACTTATTAGCACATATGAGCTCTAAATATAATGGTCTTACCTTCATAGGAAGGTCTAAACCTGATGAGGAAGTGTGTAAACAAACACCGAGATCTGCAGAACCTAAAAGCAATGGGTAATCTTCAGCTGCGAGCCACATTGTACGGAATGCTACATGTTTGAGGTTTAATCGTTTGATTTTCTCCTCGTACTTCTCCTTTTCAGGCCCTTTACCTTCATGGGTAGTAAAGATAGCTCATGATCTATAACAAGATACAGCGAAATAGTATTATGTTCTAAACAAGCACGAAACCATCTTTACCTGTAATGATGAACAACAAATTGGGATAGAGATGTTGCTCTTCTGAAATTTCGGCTGTATCACTTCCTTTCGATCTTGCAGCAACACGCCGATCATACATGACCGCAGCTTCCAATAGAATACCGAAATTTTCATCAGGGGTCCTGAAAAAAGTGCATGTTCTAACATTCATTGACACGGAAGGATGATGCCACAAGAGTGACAGTGAACAAAGAATGATGATGTTTCCTCACCAGCTTGTACTGCTCACAACAAGAGCTGGTCTGGTTTGCTTCAGCGAGATTTCAGCATTAATGTTGGTAGTAAAGAGGGTTTCATTAAGCCCTTGATTCTCCAACTCTAAATTCGAATACAAAAATTTGGCATCAGAATGAATGGAGAAAGCTCAAAGGGAACTAAAAGATGGACTTTTTATTAAAAGGAGATACCTCTACTAATGATATCATAGACACCAATTGGATGGCAAAGATCTTTCTTCACTCGGCAAAACAACTAAAGAAGTAACCAAACTTTAATACCGCACTCTAGCCAGAGTGAAAACGATTGATAAGTTGAATCCAAAAAAGGGAAGAAAAGACCGGCTAACCTCGTGCCTTTCTTCAAGCAAAGCGGGGCGGAAAAATTCAGGAGGCTGATCATACAAAACTTGGGCTCTGTTTTTCAATTCAGAATCACATAATTTTCTCTACTTAAAAAAATCAATATGTTATCTAACAGCCTTTTCGTCTCACCTCACTCCCCAATTCTGATCCAGTTCATGCTGCATTGCTTTTGTCACACATAGCGAACCCGTTGCCATCTTTCCATAATACTTCTCAAACCTAAATCATGCAACGATTATTCTTTCACCCTTAGAGATAAACAAGTCCCACATAAAGTTTAAGCCATTATCAAGCCACTGGTAAATATACATACCAGCGGTATAAGGATACAAAGAGATTGTTTCTTCCCAAAGACAATGCCAGCAACGTATATCCAAAATTATGCCAATCAACAACAAACGCTGCACGCCTCCATGAACTCGCCCACTTAACAGCAATTAGGGTTGGAACGGAAGGAGGATTCTGCAGAACACAACACTGTCAAACTCCTGCAAATTTCGCAAGAAAAAAAAAAAAACTAGAATTTTCCAAAGTGAACCAAAAGAGATATTTACCTGGACCAAGAAAATGTCAGGTGCTGGTACTTTGACGAAAAGAAACCAGAGAAGCATTGTAAACTGTATAAATGCCTTGAGCAAGAGCGTTACAGGATATAGCATCTTTGGCAACCGCTGAATGAATCGAGGCTGCGCCTGTTTTAGCCCAAAAAACGAAACTGATGATCATGAATCTACAGATTTTATAACAGTTTATGTCAGAGGATTTGATGGTAGGTATACCATGGTATGGATGTGGATCGATGGGTGCTTTAACACAGCTTCATGGGGTATAGAACCTATTCATATATTTAAAAACATTTCAACAATGAATTGTGATTCATATTAATATTAACACACTAAATTAGGAATTGTTTACCTCCATATGCAACAATGTCCACTTGAAATGATGCCTGCATTTTCATGAGATGATCTTATTTTTTTAAGTAAACAAAGGATTTCGAATCAAACACAAATCGGGTTATAGAAGAGCTAAGGATCAAATGCAACGTCGGGAAGAAATGAGAGTGAACCTGACGAGCAAGAGAAAGAGCGTGATACTGCATCCGAGGACTTCGACCAAGATCTCCAAGTACCACCACACAAGCTCTTCCTCTCTTTCCCATCGTATCTTCTTCCCTAAAATCTCATCACAAAGTTCACAATTAGCACTTTATCGAGCTCAGATCATGTGATATAGTCAGACACTCTACTAGAAATCAACACCTTCAATTGCGATTTTGAGATATGAATTCCGAGGAGAACACGAAAACGATTTCAGAAAACAAGATCAAACACTGCTTTTAGCCAAATCTTACGAGCTCTCCCAGATTCCGTCTAATTCTCCGGGCATAAACTTTTCCGATGAGGCGGAGGAGAGAGAGAGAAAGACAACGTCACACACTAATGGAAAAACAAATTTGGGCCGAAGAAGGAATTGATTGGGCCCATATGTTATATTTAATATTTCTCTCACGGAATTTAAAAAGTCACGTGTTTGTCACGTGTGCGTTGATATCTTGACGACGGAAGAAGAAGAAGAGGAGGAGGGCATTCACATTCACGGCGAGGCCGCCTTTGACGGCGAATTTCGGGTTTGTTCATTTGTAATCGCATAGAAAGTCTCTGTTTTGCGATTGCTAATGAATCTAAAGGATGGAAACCAGTCAGGTAAATTTTTGATTTTCAATTTGAATCACAAATGAAAAATATGATATGATATTAGTTTGGCTTGTCATTTGTCAAAATTTCAAAATTCCTGATTACTTTCGTTTCAGGAGAAGTTGCTCGTACTGTGGTGGAATTTTTGGAAGTAGCTATCACAATGGTTGTGTTCCTCAAAGGTTTTTACCCATCTGGTGAGTGAAGCAGTTGTGAACTATGTTCAGTTGGCTCTAGATTTTTTAACATCCCCAAGTGAATTTGATAATCTTATGGCTCGTGAAGCGGCATTTGAAAGGCGGAGATATATGAATGTGGTGGTGCAAAGGGCAAGGCACCCTGAGCTACGTGACTACATTCACTCTGCTGCTTCTGGGCTTCTTCCTTTTGTCGAAAAAGTTAGTTAATTTTTGATCGAAACCGTCGTCTTTGTTCAGCTCAAGCATTACAAATGTTTGTGTGAAATCTGCAACTTTGAGAAGGCACTAATCAAAAGAATATTAGCATGAACGATGTTTTCTGTTGTTTTCTGAAACAGGGTCTTGTTGAAAGAGTAGCAGTCATATTTTTCAGTGAGGATAATGTTCCTGTGGAGAGGTTCGTCTTCAAACTCACGATTAACTCGTCCTGCGCTGCTTCAGTAGAAGAGGGTCAATTGGAATTCGCGCTTAGGTCCTTCTTAATCAAGCTTTCCGTCTCAAAATCCCTCGTCAAGCCTCTTCCTCATAGTAAATATATTTATAGCTCCAAACATTTTACTTACCACTACTACATTCTCTTATCTTATACCTATGTTTCTTTGATATTATCCCACTCAAAACAGATTGTAGATGGGAGGTAACGGCTTATGTGAGGTCGCTTCCTGAAGTGGGCTCAAGCAAAGAAGGAGAGCTATGGATTCCAACAGACACAAAGCAGTGGCAAATGCCACCGGTTATAACGCCGGTCAAGTCTCTGAACAGCGAGCCACTCAGCTTACAGCTTTACTTGGAACACCCAAGCTTGTCTGAGGCACAAACTTGAATGATCTTTATCCTGCAAGGAAATGGAAATGGAAATGGAAATGGAGTCTATCAGACATAAATACAAGAGGTTCGGCTCAATTGGATCCAGTTTCTGAAGCCAGAGGGCGTTTGAAACGTGTGGGAGATTGAAAACTTGTAAATTCAAGCACTATGTATACTACACACCATGTCGTGCTTCGTTTTGAAGAACCCCTATTTTCGTTTCAAATAATTTTTATGGTCTCGAGTAGGTCATTGTTATCATAAGGTTCGTAGCCATTAACCGATAAGCGAAGCGTCGGTGATAACTTCATATGAGACGAATAAACTTCAGAGCAATTTGACTATAAATGTAACGTTGTGTTTGATCAGCTGCGAGAAACATTTCTTTGACCCTTTTTTAAAACTTCAAATTGATAAAAGGCAACCGATCCCACCGATTGATACATAACAAGATCTTGTCCGTTATTTAATCTTCAACAAGTTCTTAAAATTGATTAAAAAAAAAAAAAAGGCACCCAGTCACAGAGAGTCTGTAGTCAAAATAACATGAGACTATTGAAATCCAAACCAGAAAATACACAAATCATTCAACACTAGGAAAGCTACAAAGCCACAACTCTCATTTGGTCACTGGCAAGAAACTTGCTGTTCTAAGAAAACAGGCCAAGACAACAGATAATATGGAGATGGAAGCAAGAGAACTAAAAGTTTTTACTATCTTATGCTTTGCGAGGCGGTGGTGAACTGCTGCTGCTGCTGTTACTGCTGCTTCTTTTTCCTCTCAGTGGCCTACACATTTAAAGGATGTAGATTAGAAACAAGTCTTTTGGTCTTTGTTTCATCACAATTTCATCAACTATCAGATCCAAGACAATCACAAATGCTATGCGTTGCACATACTACCACACTGGTGTGACCAATCGCATGGAGCTATCTAGGCAAATAAGTCCAGGTTCCAAATGTTTACTGCATGTTATTTTTTTGTCAGGAATTAGAATAACCTAACCTTTCCTACGCATCACTTAATAACAGTGGAGCTATTTTTAAAACTAACTACAGACTAACGGTGTTTCAAGTTTAACATAAGGACTAAAGTCTTTACCTTCTCGGGCTGCGGCTCCTTGATACCTTCCTAGGACCCTGTAAGTAAACACAGATGATAGAAAATCAAACACATGGCTCAACAAGGCCTCTAACGTTTTTATAGCTGAAATGGGATCTGCAACAAAGCCCTTACCCTTCTGGGACTTGGAGAACTAGAGTAAGAAGATGACCTCCCACGTCTCCCAGCTGGGCCTCGTCCCCTGCTTACAATCAAAGGAAAAATTATACCAGGAACAGACTCCATATCGATCTAGGTAACTTAGTGATATTTGGCATCCAAGTCTATAGGAACTGGAATGTCACAGACCTAAGAGAAAGCTAAAAAACTTGGTTCATGCTCATAAATTAAGCTAAGACTTAAAAGATATCATGAATCTTATATCATTACATGTGCTATTTTAGTTATGCAACTGCAGCACAATAAAATCCAGGAAGTATCGAAGATATTCCTATTAAAAAAATTAATGAGTTAAAACATACCTGCGGGGTGATATGGACCTTGAGCGAGAGCGTAAAGGTCTACGAATTGGGGATCGGCTACGCCTACGAATTGGAGATCTTCTGGGAGGACTGCGTAGTCTCCTTGGCGGTGGTGACCTGAAAAACGCCCAATTCAAAACATCTATAAACATGGCACAAGTTTCCAGCTCTAATGTACTGAGTACCATAGCCTATAGAGCAGTAATTTATCATCCAATCAAAATGGGTGTAATTCGTGAACAGCATAGACTTACCTTCGTCTTGAGGGAGGAGGAGACCGTCTTCGAACAGGACTGCCACGGATTCTTCTAGGGGAGCCCCTGTTGACTTATAAAAGGTGAGCTATTGAATTTGAGAAAACACTACAAAATAACAGATGGTGCCACAGCTAACCTTGGAGGAGATCTATATCGTCTTGGAGGGGGAGAAGATGGAGAACGGCCTCTAGATGGCGAAGCAGGCCTGCGCCTAGGTGGTGTATCACCACGACGACGGATAGGAGAGCCGGGCCTGCGGCGAGGGGAAGAATCAGGCAATCTCCTAGGTGATGCGCCTCTCCTAGGTAGAGGTGAACGCCTTCTTGGAGAAAGTACTGTTTTCCGTGGAGGAGAAGCTACACACATTGATGATAATCATTGAAACGTTATAAAGCACAAACTGCAAAATAACTAAAATATAAAACAGAGACATACTCTCTCTTGGGCGCTTGGGCCCATCTTTCTCAACGTCAGCACCGGCATTATCAGATTTTGGAGCATCTCTTTTCGGTGCACTTGAGACAGGTTTAGGGGGTGGAGATACTTTCTGACGCGGTGGCAGCGTGAACTTAGCTTTGACGACATTTCCATCAATTTGGCCCTGCGTTAAAAAAAAAGCATACATAAATCTTCTCTGCCGATATGTTAAGTAAAAATATTGCGCATTTCATATCCGGAAAGAGACATACACCATCCATAAACAGCTGCGCTTTCTCAGCATCAGCTCTTGCCTTGTACTCAACATAAGCATATCCTTTTGGAATATTAACCTGTTAATATCAAAGTAATGATGAGCAGATTTCTTAACAAGTAATGCCAGAAAAGAACAGAAAGCAGAGAAAAAGCAACTTACAGCTCGATCCATCGCAAGTTCAACATGTATAACTTCACCAAAGTTGCCTAAACATACAGCAAAACAAGCCATTACTAACACACAGTGTGAAAGACTGAACATATAGCCAAGCAAATTGGTCAACAAAGAGAAATTGGTCAATAAGAAAGACCAGTTAGCATACCAAATATTTCTTTCAGATGGCCTTCATTGACATTCCTGCTAAGAGAATCAATATGGAGAACAAGAGATTCTTGAATAGGTGTAGCTTTCCTGAAAGCATATTGTATCGTAAAGTCAGCAAAAGTGAGGATTTGATGAAAGCATAGACACTGGGGACTTATAAGCAGATATACCAACACGAGGAACACATATTTATCAACATATTATTCAAAACGGTGACACGATTATCTAATGTTCCAATGTAATTGCATTTAGCAAACTAAGACTCAGCTTTCAGCTCACAAACACATGAATATATATAATAGATATAGACAAAGAGAGATAATGTAAAAGAGTATCGAGATTACTTAGAAGGTGAAGAGGCTCCTTTCGATTGTGGAGGAGGAGAACGACCTCGCCTAGAAGGTCCAGCAGGACTGCAGAAGATAGATCAGAAGATTCACGTCACGATAACAAATTACCCAGAAAAGTATGTTAGATGCAACAGTCTCCATTCTTACAAATTCTAAATCCAAGCTAAAGAAATAAGTTACAGACTTGTTCAGTCGAATGAAAGCCAGATTCAAGCTCAACCCACTTCGTAACGGAGTCACACTACCAAATCGAATTCGAAATTGAGCGGAGCAACGAAAGGAATTGGAAAAGTTAGAAAGAAACCTTACCTTTTACCACGAGGGGGAGGGCTACGACTCCCTGAACTGGCAGATGAAGAAGAAGAGACCGATCTAGAACGCGACCGGGAGCGCGAAACCGACCTCGACGGACTCGAACGAGATCTGGAGCTGGAACGAGATGAAGACCCAGACACGGAAGGGGAACGACGGCTACGACTTGGTTTCGCCATGGGCGATAACCGAGCAAAATCGCGACGCACAAGCGAAACTCTGCTAATAAACCCTAGCAGATAAAAGAAAAGATGAGACTGTTTGCTCTTTTTCTCCCGGACTGTGTAATTTACAACCAAACAATAAAAAAAAAAAATCCGCGAGGTGATACGTGGCGGGTTTTTTTATTTTTATTTCCTTAGAGGTGGATGAGGAAGAAGGGCTTTTAGCTATAAGGCCATGAATACAAATTTATGCCAAATTCATTTGGGCTCTTTATTCAACTTTGTTTTGACATCGGGCTGGCTCATTATAAATCTTAAACTAGATTTTTTTTTTCTTAAACTAGATTTGCATGTAACTCTTTGCACAACTCATAATAAACTCAACCAGTTATTTATAAAATGGTTTAATCGAATATAACAATGATGTTAATATATTATTGTCTATGGTTGCGCGCAGACACCACCATCTAAATGTTCTCAATGACTATATTATACCACTTCCTAGATCCGTTATAGTAATTTGTTCCTTTTTCAAGTTGTTTTGTTTCACTTTAACACTAAGCTGCATGGAATCGGGAGCGGGTACGTGGAAGCGGAAGCGTTTGGAAGCGGCGAAACGAGTT
The DNA here is from genome assembly GCA_900406535.1 of Noccaea bulbosa. Taxonomy (NCBI): domain Eukaryota; kingdom Viridiplantae; phylum Streptophyta; class Magnoliopsida; order Brassicales; family Brassicaceae; genus Noccaea; species Noccaea bulbosa. The sequence continues at coordinate 8,318 of OVBJ01000470.1, read as the reverse complement.
TTTAGAAAAAAATAAGAATCGGGTACGTGTTGGAAGCGTATATACATATATATTATATATATAATATGTCATGAAACATTAAACAACAAAAATCATATTATTTAGCATGTTTTAAGTAATAAAACATCTTCTCATTAAAATAATTTTAAAAATATGGTTATAGATAATAGACATTTGGTAAAAGAAGAAAAAAATAATAACATTCAGAATCATGTGAACAAAGAAAATAAAAAAAAAGGCATTCAATGAAAACTGGGCCATAAAGCCCAAATTGCAAAAATTAATGATGACGTGTCTTCATCTTCATCGTGAGATCTCAAATCTGGCGGTGACGGAAAATCTGAGTCCACGATTCCGATCTGTAGCATCACGCTTCCAAACCTGAATCATTCGCTTCCACCACGATTCCATTCTTCACCTTTTGGGAATCGCGATTCCTTGGCGATTCCTCACGATTCCGCTTCCGTTTCCGATTCCGGTGCGAGAAGCGCAGTGTAACCGGTGATTCCGTGCAACGTAGCTTTAACACCACTCTTTGAGATATGTTAATAGGAATTTCGGCAACCAGTACAATGCGACCGTTGGGGCCGATTTCTTGACTAAGCAATAAAAGTGCAATATGAAGAACGGCATTTCACTTTACTGGTTTGTTGTTGTTATTAGTAAATTTGCTTTCGTTTATTCGTGATGTAGATTTGCCCCGTAAATTTATGAGCTCTGCGTTGATCTTTTTGGTGAATCTCTTCTAAAACTTTTCATGGAAATTAGGCCATCTGAAGTCTCCTGACTCCTCTTATACCAATGGCAAGTTTGGGTATACAGAAGAAAGCACTAAATATTTAATTATTAGAAAGCAGTACATGTCTCAATTAGTAGTCCAAGATGTTTTATATGGTTCCAATCTTTGGATGAACATTTTGAGTTAAGCTTTCCTTTGACACAGGTCTTCATCTACACAAGTTTGATTATTTTATTTTCCATATATATCATTATACCGAGGGGAATTTGCCTTTTTATTATCTGATATGGAAGGCCAAGGGAGATATCCAAGTCGACTACACATAAATAATTTTGATGGTGTTGTGATAAGATCTGTGTAAAAGAAATAAAAACGAAATCATAGTCAGAACCTTTGGTCTATAATAATTAAATTTAAAACATATTCAAATCTCGTTCTTCCAACATATCTAATGTATCTTCAGATTTCATCATAATCAAACTGAAATAGTGACAAAAAGAAGAATCCAGTAAATCAGTTTCTGAATAAATAATATATAACGAAACAAGGGACAAAAGGGAGAAGCGAGATTCAGATGGTAGTGCATGATGTAAAGATCATCATAAGAGATCAGAGTTGGATTGTTCTATGGTAACATCATCATCATCATAATCATCGCTTTCTCCAATACTTAAAAACCAACTTCGATTTTATAAACAAATTCAACGAAAACAAAAAACCAGTAGAATCACTAAAAAAAAAAAGGGCAAGATCTTGAATCTAAAAAATCAAAGATTATCTCGACTCGAAGATTAGGAGGACTCTACGTCGTCAATCGAAAGGAGGGAGGGCTTAAATAGTGTAGAGCTCTAGGGTTTTCGGGCTCTAACTTGAAGAGCGAAACGCTGTCGTTTTACTTTGTATGAGCGTGGAATTAGGCTATTGAGCTGGTATCATTCGGCCCAATAGACTAATATAAGAGTTAATTATTTTTTATTATTGGGCTCGTTTTAGGAAGATGTACAAAAAAAAAAAAAAGCCATGACAAGTTGTTGTTTAAGGTTTGAAATAGGCCTGGGACTTCGGGTATTCAGATCGGGTATGGGTAGGTTTTATTCGGGTACGGGTGTTTTGGATAGCTAAAGTTTATACCCACTCGGATATCGCTTGGTTATCGGGTAGGTTTCGGGTAATCCACGGATAACCCATTATACCCGAAATTTACTCAAACAACTAAAACTTTACCTAAAAACTTAAAAAAATATATCTGAAAACCCAAAAATATATTCAAAATCTCGAAAAATATTCACAAAACCCCCAAAATATCTGAAAATCCGAAAAAATAAATTAAAAAAATAAAAAAATTATAATATATCCGAAAACTTATAGAAATATTCAAAAAATAAGAAATATTACTTATAATTCGGGTAATCCATTCATGTATCGGTTCGGTTCGGGTATTACTCGATACCCACGGGTATTCAAATATTTTACCCATCGGGTAAATTAACTTATATCGGGTCGGTTCGGTTTCGGGTATTTCGGGTACGGGTATTTGGATATGGGTAAATAATCTCCGGCCTAGTTTGAACTTTGAATAATGACATCAGTTGGTGGTTTACGAGAAAATTGAAAATTGAAAATTGAAAATTGGTAAGAAGTTTTATGATGTAGTGTAGTGTTCTTATTATTTGGAGACTTGTGGTTTTGAAGTAAACTGCTTTAGTTCTTTATAAAAAAAATAAAAGTAAACTGTTTTAGTTAATCTCTATGGAGTTAAGAATTTAGCTTCGAATTAACAGCCAAAAAAAGGAGTAAGCTTTCATTTGCTTTTTCGGTATCAGATCCACTGTTCCTTTTTGTTCGTTGGAGTTTGGTTTGTTTTTTTTATAAGATGTTTAACTTTCTAAAATATCTATTTACTCTGGTGGATTTTACCAAAGTACTGAATTGTATACAGCTAAAGCTCGTAGATTCCAGAGGTAGCTGAATCTTGCAAGATTTGGATGAAATTTACGTGTCCTGTCTAGCTGCTGAAACCAAACATTTGTTGCGACTGAAAATACACAAAGACTCGGATTTTAAGCCTTGTTTTTGTGTTGCTGCTCTTGTTTCCTGAGAGTTTATTTTTTTAGGAGATTCCCTTGCTCTTCAACGTATACTTAGCAGATCCACTGCCAAACACCGTGGAACTCCTAGGCCAGGGTGAGAGATCTTGGACGATTAGGTTGGAGAAAAGAGGAGAGATAGTGTTTGGTTTGGGAAACTTTTGTAGGGGAAAACAATCTCGAAGACGGCAAGATGTTGAACTTCATTTATGACTGCAGTCGCACCTTTATTGGCGGGTGTAGTGAATATATAGACTTCCCCCAAGTCTCAATAGATGTTGATGTTGATGACTATGGAACAGGTGAAGAAGAAGAAGATTAGAAAAATTTGGGTCTATATCATCCATGGATGTGGAAGCAAATAACTCAAAGTAGCACTTTTTCATATGTAGTGTAGCCAAATGTTTAGTTAGTGTAGCCAAATGTTTAGTTTTAATTAATCTCATAATAAATAATGGATGCATTGTTGAAGAGCGAATTTTTTTTTTTAGCGTCGGTCAAGTGACAAGATGAGGGGAGGAGTGTTTATTTGTTACAGAATAAATAATGTGGCCAAATTAAACAAAAAGTAAAAGTTCCGAGGGTTTTAGAAAAACATTTATCCGGCTAGTGTTCTACCTTTATTTGGTCGGCGTTTACCGGCGGTGTATACAATCGTTTCCGTCGGAAAAAAATGAAGAGCGCCAAGTATTCTTGCAACACGAGATCCGAAACACTAGAATGGATCACCGCCATTATTGATTTCCTTAAACCTTATTCTTTCATAATCAATGCTCACGTTGTCAATTTCTTCAAGGTATGCGAACTTCTTCTCCTGGTCGATTATCGTAAAACAGTTTGAAATTTATCGTTCGTTTGTGTTGTGATTCTCTTTCTGAGTTGATTACTGGGTATTTTTCAAAAAGGATAAGCAATGGGAAGCTGTTGATCAGGATTGGATGAGCTGCTTAAAAGATGAGAAGCCGGAAAATATTCTTCTTATTCCCTCCGGTGGTGTCCAGGTAAAGTTGTTGACTTTTCTTCACTATTGAGTATCTGGGTTATGCTAACTTCACACTTTTGGTCAAAGTTTATTTAGTTTAGCTCAAAAGTATTGATTTGGGATTTGTGTTATTGGATTTGATTGTTAGGATCACTGGCCTGCTTCGCTCAAGGAATTTGTTCACACGTTGAGGTCTCTATCGTTTCCGAGAGAGCAAGCCGAATTACAAGAGGTATTGTATATTAACGTTCTTCTAACTCTTAAGCGTCTTCGGATTCTCTCCATGTTTAATTTACTTCCTCTGGTAGTGTATGTATACTGAATGGTGAATACCTGTTGTGCTGTATCAGGATGGTATTCTAAATTCTAGACTAAATATAAAGATTTATCATTTTCCACTGTTGGCAGATGCTCGGAGATGTGGATATGGCACCGCTTAGTACCGTTCTTTCACAGGGCATGAATCTAAAGAAAAAACATGAGGTACAGTGCCTTTCAGTGATGCCTACTTTTGCTGGGACCTTCATTAGCATGCAGCTTGTTTTTGCCTTTGGTGACTAACCCCAACCCAAGAAACTTAAATTGAAAGAGAATGTCTAATGGTTTGTACATTGTAGCTGTTCAAGTTGCACCTGGAAAATTCATTTGCCACTCACATGTAAAATAGAAAGATTAAGCTGTGATGATCACCAAAATCTGATAGCATTTATATACACTTTCTTTTTACAAAACCTATGTTTTAGTTTCATCGCAAGTGTATCTGTTAAATGTGTTTCCGTGTACCATCTACTCGCCACTTCTTTTGAAAGAATCTGTAAGTCACTTATTGGGGTATCATGCAGGTTGAAGTTCTTTCCTCTGTTGTTAGCTCAGTTGTTAACAGTGTTGGAGCGCCTACTGTTGTTGATGTTGGTGCTGGCCAGGTATGTTCAATGCCTTTCTCATGTTTACTATCAATCTTAAATTGCATGGTCTTTTGTTGCTTTTCTCTTCTGCATTGTTAACTTCTCTTTCTGATTTTTTTAAGGAGCTTTTTGACTGATAACTTTCGCTTTAATATCTTAGTTTACTGGCTTTGTAATATAGAAATTTCCATTAGCGTGTTTCATTGACAAATGTAACACTGTTGGCAAATGTTTTGATCACTTCTGTCATTTGTCAAAATATCATTTCAGGGTTATCTAGCTCAGGTTCTTTCTTTTCAGTATAAGCATTCAGTGGTTGCGATTGATTCCTCCTCTCACCATGGAAAGGTAACAGATGCACGTGCAGCACGTATCAGAAAGCATTTTGCAGCACAGATGCGTAAATCTGGGTAAGGGGTTGTTAGCACGTTACAAGATTATATAAAACTTTTACCAAAGTAGCAGATGTCTGTCTTCATTTTTAGCTGGAAGAGTCACCCATTATTATATTCCTTATTCTTGCTGCACAGTTCTGGTCTTTTAGAATTGTTGATACTAATCTCTTCTCTGTTAGTTCAGGAAACAATTGCCCAGATGCTCCAATGACGATTACATGCCGTGTACTATCCACAGAGATGTTGAAAGGCTTGACCAATCTTCATCTGGAGAAAAATGACTTGGATTTAAATGGGAATGCGTTGAATATAGTTCCAAGTAGATCGCAAACATCAACTGATGCAAACATACCGTGTTCACTTGTTCTTGCTGGCCTGCATGCATGTGGGGATCTATCTGTTACGATGCTAAGGTTAGTTTGAATGCCTTTTGCCATTGTTTCAACCACTATTTATATTATATTCTGAAGACAATATTAGACCCTAAAAACGCTGAAACAAAATGCAACTTGCTTTCGTCAGGACTTTTACGGAGTGCAAAGAAATCAAAGCAGTAGTGAGCATTGGCTGCTGTTACAACCTATTATCTGAAAAAAGTAGTGAGAAATCCTGTTCCCGATGTGGTTTTCCAATGAGCATTGGTCTCAAGTCCTTAGACTTTCAGCTCGGTAAAAATGCTCGTGATCTTGGTTGTCAGGTAGTGTGCATTGTTGTATCCGTTTTGGATAGTGCAGCATTGCTGTTCCCAATTGAATCAGAATGCTTCTTCTCTGTAATCTACTAACCTAAAGGAAGTTTTATATGTTTCCTCAAGAGTGCTGCGAGATGGAGCAGTCTAGGAGAAGATGCTGGCCTGCAAAATTTTGAGTTGCATTCTTTTCGTGCTGCTTTCCAAATGGTGACATAGGCTTGCTTCTGTTGGTTAAATAATTTGGTGTTTATCGAATATTAATTTATAGCGGTTCTCTCTAACAAGTAACCACGTATATCACTCTTTGAAGGTTCTGTCAAAACATTATCCAGAGGTTATGGCGACAAGTCCGTCCATTGGGCGCCAAGGGAAGGCATTCCGTCGTCAACAGCAAAGAAAATCCCTTGAAACTCCATCAATAGTAGATGCAATTAGGAAAGGTCAGAAATTTGATGAACTAGAGTTTATATTATTAAGTGAGACCAAGATGAGTTTGCTTATGTCTATAAATTCACTCCAGAAACCGGTGAGAAGAAACACTCGAGCCAGACAAGCTTGAATACCGACACTTGTTCATCTTTCAAGAGCTTTTGCCTGTCAGCATTTTCCCGCCTGAATCTAGAACATCCTCAAGATCTCGACCTAAGTGCCATATGGAATGAAGCTAATGCATTCGCCGTAAGCGACTCTCTCTCTCTCAAATCCATATATGATCACATCAGTCAATCGGATTCTCATAGATTGATGGGAAAAAAAAATGCAGGAACTGATAGGGCCTTATTGGTCTATTCGAGCTGCATTAGGACCAGTGCTTGAGACATTGATCTTGCTGGATAGACTTATGTTTCTCCAAGAACAAGGCGACTCCATTAAAGCTGTAATGGTTCCCATCTTTGATCCCACCATCTCACCTAGGAATGTTGCCATTATTGCTAAAAGGCTTTGACTCTAAAATCTTAAAATTTCTCTTTTGATCCTTTTTGAACTTTGGGCATTGTGTGAAATGTGATTCTTTGTGGAACTGGTGTATTTGGTTATTTGACTTTTTCTCCGATGCTTAGTATTATCAAACCTCCACTGAGCAGTGAAGATAACTCACCTGAAGGGTTGGTTAATAACTCCCGCCTCGTGTGAACGCTGTCTCGTTTTGTCCTTTTCGTTCGTGTTCAACCGAAAATTGTGAAAGTGTTCCTTTGACGTTTTGACCAAAATTGAATTAAAAAATACACAATTTTATCATTGTTATGCAATTTCATCACATAACGGCCAACCCGATCGTTTTATCTATTTTGCAAATTTTTAATAAGCGAGTCCATTTTGTATTCAGATTATAACTAGCTAGAGCCTAGAATAAAGCTTAACGCATCACGTATGTTTATGTCAACACTTGACGTCTTAACCAATCAAACAAAATAGATTTCATGATTATCTTTATAAGTTTATAAGACTTTTTAGGATTTCAACATTTCACTTTTCTCTGCAAGAATATTACTCATTTGACATTATAATTATTAGTATTATAATTAGTTAACCAACATAAAATATACTTTTTGACGGCCCAATATAATATAATTTTGGTGTTGAATCGTTGTTGTTGAGAGTGAATCTACTAATCTATACTACAACTATGTGATTTAAGAAAATTAACAATAGAAGAAGAAAGAAAAGCATGTTGGACTTTTTTTTTTTTTTTTTTGACAAAGCATGCTGAAAAAGATTTAATCAAGATTCAAGAGTAGTATAATAATTGGTCTAAACTAAAATGAATGATGCCCATGTATGAGGGCATGCGCAATGCGGGTAGCTTAGTATGGATCTTCGTCAAAATTGTTATTTAATTAAATCAAAAATGTTTTTAAATCAAAGCTCCGACGCCTAAACAAGCGTTTTAAGCGCTGGCTGCTTAGTGCCACGTGTACGTTGATACTGAGAAAAAAAAACGATATTCTCTTCATTATTTCACTTTCCCTTCTTTCTCTTCTCTCTCTCTTTCTTTCCCCTCTCCGATGGCGATCCGTTGCCGATTCACCTCTTGGATCGATTTTGCACATGATTCCTATTTCTCCTCCACCGTCTAAATCTGATTCCAGCCACAATCGACTTTGCACATGATCCTATTTCTCCTCTGCCGTTCGCTCCGTCGTCGAAGGTAGCCGCAATTCTCTCGCTGGCAAGGTAAATTTATCACTTCACTTTCCTTTCGGTTTACTTCATCGAATAAATTTTCTTTTGGGCTATTTATATTTCATCCTAATAAAGCGCCTTTGAGCATAAATAGTCTTAGTTTCAGTTTCCTTACAACTGATTGTTATTGGTGAGATTCATAGTTTGAAATTTGACTTTAATTGTAGTTTATGCTTTAATGTTACGAAATTGAGGATCTTTTTGATGTTCCGTTGTTTGGTTCGTAGTGGCTGTTGGAATTAGTTAAGCTTATGCTGATTTGAGTCTCTGATTAGAAATCCTTTGTTATTCGAGGAAAGTTGTAGCAAAACCGAAGCTTAAGAACAATCTTGTTA
>OVBJ01000469.1:0-54906 GCA_900406535.1 Noccaea bulbosa | reverse complement strand
GAGAAATACTTCACAAAAGACGTGTTCAGCGACTTGGACGTTCACCAAATCAACCGGCCAATCAAACCATTGATCGTAAGAAACATCACACATTGGATTACTGCAAAACTGCTATTATATTGACTTACCTTGTTGGAAACAGGTGGTCATAGTTTGGTTATGTCTTCTTATGTTCGGTGGTTTCAAACTACTTCAATGGCTCTCCGTGGTGGCCTCGTGGAAGATTAATTGTTTGTTTGTGTTCTTCTTGGTGATTGCAACTGTAACAATGCAAGTACTGATTCAATCGTCTGAGTCACAACGTTCGACTCCTGCCAAGAAACCTCTACAAGAACAACTTATTCCTGCCTAGGACAAGAGAAACTTCGGTCTGAGTCAGAGATTCCCAAAATTGTTTTTGTTAGAGTTTAACACTTAAATGTTTATATTTATTTAGTTTAATCATTAATTTAGTCTCTAAGGCCATCTCTATTTGTGACTGTTTCACCAAAATATCTCAACTTAAATAAAAAATATACTAATATTATAATAAGTGATTATATTAGTTGAGATACCACCTTAAAGTGTCTCAAATACTTTTGGATGATATTGGAGATATTTTTTTTGGTATTTCTAACTTTTTGAGACACTCACTAATTAGTATATCTTTTTATTTTAAATCGATATATTTTTGTGAGATACCACTTATATGAATGCTCTAATTATCAACCAAATGTGTGTACAAATTTCACTATTTTAGTCGCCTTATAACTTTTGAAGCCTCTTTCATTCACACTAAACATCTCATCCTAATTTTTTTATAGAAATTTGATCGTTTGGTGTTAGATAGTATATATCCACAGTTTCTTCAAACATTACTATTCATTACATATTATAAGCAGTTTTATAGATAAAACACAAAATTAAGAAAACTAATTTTCTTCAATATAATATCAATTAAAATATAAATTAATTAATTTTGAAAAAAAAACTATAGAATATAATCGGTCATATAATATCCAATAAAGTAAAATTACTTTTGAATATGAAAATATATTATATTTTAAAACAAAAAAACTTCTAAAACTACTTATATTATAGATAATAAATATCACGAAACATTAAATAGTTCCTACCACATGAGTTAAGTTTTTATCTGAATAAATAAAATCAAAATTAATAATTGATTAATAATTTTCATCTTTTCTTCTAAATTATTCACATGTATACCTTCCATCAAAAATCTTGAAGTCTGTATGCTCGGTGACTTGACTTAGGATTTGACAAACTATATGCAGTATTTGCAAAACAAAAGATCATCCAACCTAGCATTTGCCAAATTCAATAATGTTACTTACATTGCAATCAATTCAAGATGGTGACAATTGAAATTGCTGATATAAACTTCTCCATTATTGTTCCATGGTGAATAACCAAACAAAATTGAACAACAAGACCTTCTACAAAATTTTCGTATTCCCATTAGACTTCAATTGCCACTTTTTAAACATGTCATCAATCTGCAAAACAAAAACAATATAAGTAATGCAGCTAAAATTACAAAGAAACACGTTAATAGATAATTTGAACAAGATAAATAGATTTTATGCAAAAGTAGATAAATTGTTTCTAGGTAAAAAATAGATTTTATGCCAAAAAAAAAAAATAATAATAATTGAACAAGAATTGCACCCAAAAAGCTAATTGAAGAAGAAGCTCAGCAAAAGGAAATTATTAGCAAAATAAATGAAAATAGATTTCAATATTTGAGAGCCTTTTTAAGATATGCTACTATAATCTCAATTTGATTCAATTAAGATTATCTACAACTATCGGGTGTGAAGTTAAAGTTAATCGGCTTTCTATAAATTGGATATCTTAATTGGCAATTTGCCCATGTTCATTCCTCTGAATTTTCATCGCCTATAATTTTCACTATACAAAATTACATGTTACCAACAGTTTTTTCTTCTGTATTTTCAAAGAAAGATATATATTTTATCACTTCTCTATTAGTTCAACAGACAAAGGCGGATCCACTTGACGGGAAGGTGTTTCACTTGACACCCCATAAATAATATAAATTTCTGATATGTAAGAATAATGCATAGGAATTTCGTAGCTTGATTGGTTAGATAGCCCCTTAATGACCCCCCAAACCTGAGTTCAAACCCTCCCCATGACACCTATTTTATATTTTAACTTAATTAGATTGATTATGACCCAGGTAATATTTATTTCTAGATCCGCCACTGTCAACAGATATTATTCAAAACAGTTCGTAGTTCACACTTGACATGTATATATACGTAAAAGAGTAAACTATGCTCAAATTCAACACGAATAGAAAAAACAATGAAAAAGACATTAGATTTTGAAAAGACGTTCGTTTTTGTATTCTTTTCCCTTTAAAATTAAACAAATGAGCGTCTTTGTGTTTGTTTTGGTATTTTCGTGAAATCAGACAAACTTTCTTTTTATTTCCTCAAATCAGACCAAACAAAAATGTGAATGTGAATCACCATAATAGTTAGTTACGTAGGAGATGCCGTGCTGGGGTTTTATGACGTAGACACATGGCTTTAGGTCACTAGTCACTTGTCACTTCAGTCCTGTTAGTTGTTTACAGACGAAATAATCGGTGAAGAATCAGCTCATCAAGTCATCACACAGTAAAGAACGTTGATCCGGAATTTAGATATCGAATAGACGAATATTTAAAATATATATTGAAAAAGACAATATACATTAACCATAACTTATGTGGCCACGACGGTATTATCGAGTATTGGCGTTACTTCATATTTACTCTAACTCATGTCTTTCTCCACAATGCATAAAAGATATAACTGCCAAATTTACCATCGATTTTTTTGGTACTTCGTCTCATTTTCTCCCACACGTTTCTCCCATTTTTCTTTGTATGATAATACTTACAATATTGTGTTCAGTCATTTTTAGATAATTAGTTGTTTTTTATAATTAAAATACTTGTAGAAACGTGAGTTTTTACAGACTAAAAACCACCAACATTTACTAAAATATGTTTTTTTGTTATCTGTGGCTATCTGATAATATGATATAACAAGCAAAAGCCAAAGGTGGACTGGGGGAGCTGAGGCTAAAAAGAGGCTGAGGATAAAAAGACGCTTCGCGGCTCGCAGCCCCAACACAAGCTCAGACCACCAGTCATTTGCCGATGAGATCAACGAAGATGAAGCGGCGGAATCGATCAGTTTACCAAACTTGATTCTAGTATTACGGTGTCTCACTTCACTTCATGATTCTTGTTCTTGGTATAAAATTTTCAGGGAAAGAACATGCACTTGTTTTATGCAATCATCGAAGTGACATTGATTGGTTTATTGGATGGGTCATGGCTCAGGTGTTCTATCTTTTGTCTGAATTGAAACTCCACTGATTTTTGTAATAACTTGGGGAAATCTCTGTCTCTAATTGAATGTTATTAATCATATAACAGCGTGCAGGTTGTCTTGGAAGCTCTTTAGCCATCATGAAGAAAGAAGCCAAGTTTCTTCCAGTGAGGTTTTTTTGGTTGAATCTTCTCGTTTTCTTTTAGGTTACTGTCTTGAAACAATACAAGCCTTTCACAGATCATAGGTTGGTCTATGTGTTTTTCGGATTACATTTTTCTTGGAAAGAAGCTGGTCTCATGATGAGAATACACTCAAGGTTAGTTTTTGCTCTGTTTCTCTCTTTTGAGCTTAAATTTTATTCTGTTTGAAACATATCTTTGTTTTTTACTTTCTTGCAGGCCGGTTTTAAACGACTTAGAGGACTTTCCAATGACATTCTGGTTGGCTCTTTTCGTTGAAGGAACTCGTTTCACTCAGGAGAAGCTTGAAGATGCTCAACATTACGCCTCTATCAGAAGCTTACCCTCTCCTCGAAACGTCTTTGATTCCTCGTACTAAGGTCCAACAAGATCTTGTTTTGTTCTTCAGGTTATTATGAGTTTATACTTCACTTGGATTTACAAAAGAGTTATGCAAAACCAGGGATTTGTTTCGGCGGTGTCTCACATACGTTCATTTGTCCCGGCGATTTACGACTGTACCTTAACCGTTCAAAACAATCAACCTACACCAACTCTGCTTAGGATGTTCAGTGGACAATCATCTGAGGTTACTTACAAAAGATTCAAATGTTTTTGTTTGTTTGTTTTGTTGTTAACATATGCTTACTAATATATATCATAAACTCTTTGGTTTCTTCTTTTCTTGAAGGTTAATTTGCAGATGAGACGTCACAAAATGAGCGAGTTGCCAGAAACAGATGATGGCATTGCTCAATGGTGCCAAGATCTGTTTATCACTTAGGTAACACCAACAATATTCTATTTCTACTCAAACAATCTCTCTACATTGCTTACTTAGTGTTTACTTTTCTAAACCAGGATGCTCAACTTGAGAAATACTTCACAAAAGACGTGTTCAGCGACTTGGACGTTCACCAAATCGACCGGCCAATCAAACCATTGATCGTAAGAAACATCACACATTGGATTACTGCAAAACTGCTATTAAATTTACTCTATAATGAAACCTTGTTGGAAACAGGTGGTCATAGTTTGGTTATGTCTTCTTATGTTCGGTGGTTTCAAGCTACTTCAATGGCTCTCAGTGGTGACCTCGTGGAAGATTACTTGTTTGTTTGTGTTCTTCTTGGTGATTGCAACTCTAACAATGCAAGTACTGAGTCAATCGTCTGAGTCACAACGTTCGACTCCTGCCAAGAAACCTCTACAAGAACAACTTATTCCTGCCTAGGACAAGAGAAACTTCTGTCTGAGCCAGAGATTTCCTATAACTGTTTTTGTTAGAATCTAACACTTAAATTGTTCATGTCTAGTTTAATCATTTAATTTTAAATATAGGGAATGATATTAATCTCATTTATGTAGAAAACAATTACAATGGCATAATAAATTGCATTCTACGCGTAATGGTTACGTGACACTTTACTGCAAATTTATGCTAATTCAGAAATCCACATGTCTGCCAACTAAACGGAGGTTTTTTCTACGAAAGAACAACACACTTTTCAAACAATTAACTGTTCTCTAAACTCCCCCTTAAAAATCTGAAAATCTGTCATCTTCTTCTGTTTGCTTTTTGTTTCTTCTCTTTCTCAGACATGTCGATCTTTGCGGCTTTTGTCTTTATCCCCGTTGTTTTGCTCTTCTTGGTTTCAGGTCTCATCGTCAGCCTAATTCAGGTAATTCATTTTTGTGTGTTTCACTCTGAATCTCTGATACCATAAGATATCTTTTATTTATCCTCTTCTCCAAGGAAGAGACTAGCTGATACATTTGGTTCCTTTCCAAAATATATGGTACAATTGAAATAAATATATATTTTTTGAATAATACAGCTTGTGTTGTTCATCCTTGTTCGTCCCGTCTCAAGAAGTTTGTATAGAAGAATCAACACAAGTGTTGCGGAGTTACTTTGGTTGGAGCTCATATGGCTCGTTGATTGGTGGGCTTGTATTAAGGTTTAGTGATTCATTTAAGTTACTTTATGTGTTCTTTCGTGAAAACGTAATGCTCGTATATACATTAATGAAACTGTTCAACATTTTTGCGTAATGCTTACATAACATTAATGATCTTATATATAGAATGATTTGTGACGTGTTGGTACTGCATGCAGATTAATTTGTATGCTGATGCAGAGACTCTTGAAAAAATTGGTAAGATGGTTATACAATTCGGATCAGGGGTACGTTGAAATAGTATGATTTCATGTTCATGATATAACCTGTCTTCAGGAAAGAACATGCACTTGTTTTATGCAATCATCGAAGTGACATTGACTGGCTCATCGGATGGGTCATGGCTCAGGTCTTGAAACACAACTTCTTTAAACACAACTTGTTGTTTCTAGTCTCTGATTTGTATTATCATTACTATGACAGCGCGTAGGTGTTCTTGGAAGCACAATAGCGATCATGAGGGAAGACGCCAAGTATTTTCCAGTGAGTTTATTGCTCAATGATTTTAGAGCCATGCTCAAAGCTCTAGCATTTTTCTGATACACTGCAAGTCTTTCACAGATCATAGGATGGTCAATGTGGTTTTCAGATTACATTTTCTTGGACAAAAGTTGGCTTTTTTGTAGAAGGAACTCGATTCAATCAAGAAAATCTTGAAGCTGCTCAAGATTACGCCTCTTTAAGAGGCTTACCATCTCCTCGCAATGTTTTAATTCCTCGTACAAAGGTGAGTTTTGCCACAAAAAAAAACATGTTACTTTTCTCTCAAGTTATTAATTATGAGCTTTTACTTATGGATTTGCGAAATCAGGGATATGTTTCTGCGGTGACTCACATACGCTCCTTTGTTCCTGCGATTTATGATTGCACATTTACCGTTTGTAAGAAACGGTCTACACCAACATTGCTTAGGATGTTCAGTGGCCAATCATCTGAGGTTACAAAATATATTTCCAAAGTCTTTTCTTTTTCATGGTTCTCGCTTGCAATCNCCCCCTTCCAAAAAAAAAAAAAAAAAAAAAAAAAAATCTCTGTTTCTTCTCTCTTTGAAGGTGAATTTGCAGATGAGACGTCACAGAATGAGCGAAGTGCCGGAAACCGATGATGGCATTGCAAAATGGTGCCAAGATCTATTCATCACCAAGGTTTTAACAACCAAATCTTGCTCATCTACAACTTTTATTTTGTCGTCTCTCATCTTTCTACATTTTTGTATTATCAGGATGCTCAACTTGAAAACTACTTTACAAATGATGTGTTCAGCGACTTGGATGTTCACCAAATTGGCCGGCCAATCAAACGATTGCTGGTAAGGCACATAAAAACACATTTAGTAAAAATTGTTGTTGAAACTATTAACCAACGGTCTCTTCCTGTGAAACAGGTCGTGATGACTTGGTTCTGTCTCCTCATATACGGCGGCTTCAAGCTACTTCAGTGTCTCTCCATTGTGGTCTTGTGGAAGATCATCTCTATCTTTGTCTTCTTCTTGGTGATTGTAGCTATAACAATGGGATTTCTGATCCAAAATGCCTCTACAAGAATAGCTTATGGTTCCCGTTGTCCTCGGTTCTTCATGACTAAGACCGTTATAAATTACTTTGATGATCATAATGTATCAATTATTATATGTCACATAGAAGACGCAGAAGCAGTTTCATTCATTCCCATATGTCTTCCAAGACAATGTAAGCAATCATAGATCTTCTCATATCCGGGTCTCGATTTGTCCCTAACGATGAACTCAGATACAACTCCGTTAACCTCAATGGAACTACAACCAGGAGTCTTCTCAACGCCTCTCTCATTCATCATCCCCCTCGCTCTCTTTGCATCTTCCCACATATTAGCCTTTCCATACATACCATCCAACAACACATAGATCCCACTGTCACCGGGATCAAGTTCTATAAGCTTCTTAGCCGCTTTCTCTCCCATTTCAACGTTACCGTGCATCCTGCAACCGAATAACAAAGCTCCCCAAACCGCAGCATCTGCCTCCATTGGCATGTTTTCCATGAGCTTCTCTGCTTCTTCTAGTAGCCCGGCTCTTCCTAGAAGGTCTACCATTACAGAGTAATGTTTCAGTTGGGGATTTAGATTGAATCTAGACTTCATCTGGGAGAAATAATCACGACCGGTTTGGACCATTCCTGCATGGCAACAAGCTGATAGTAACCCTAAGAAAGTGATCTCATCCGGAGCTACCCCTGCATCGATCATATCGTTGAAGTATGATATAGCAGTGGATGCATCTCCATGAAGAGCCAAGCCTCCGATTATCGCTGTGTATGTAAGCGAGTTTCTCGTTTGCATTCTGTGGAAAACATTACGAGCTTCTGAGATGTTACCGCATTTCGCATACATATCGACCAATGAAGTTCCTAAAGCAACGTTGAGACTAAGACTATGTTTCTCGATGTAACGATGGATCCAAATGCCAACGTCAAGAGCACCAAGCTGAGAACATGCAGAGAGGCAATGAATCATGGTGATTTCATCGGGCTTTGTCCTGCTCGTTTGCATCTCTTGGAACAATGCCAAAGCGTCTTGAGCTCGCTTGGCGTGGACTGATCCACCGATCATAACATTCCACAGCACAACATCTTTCTCTTCAATATCATCAAAAATCTTCCTAGCAACATCAAGCAAACCGCATCTAGCATAGCCTGAAATCATCGTAGTCCATGACACCATCGTTCTCTTCTCCAACTTATCAAATACTCTCCGTGCCTCGTGAACATCTCCGCATTTCGAAAACATATCCATCAGAGCATTTGCAAGAGGAACTGTCATTCTCAATCCATTTGCTTTTATGAATTCGTAAAACTCTCTCCCAAGATTCAAATTTCCCAACATTGCACACGAAGAAACCAGCCCAATCATAGTCACATCATCTGGCTTCACTCCTTCAGATTCCATTTTTTTATAAACCTCTATCGCTTTCTCTGCTTGGCCAATCTTCTTATACCCATTAATCAAACAATTCCAAGAAACCAAATCTCTCACAGGACTTTCATCGAACACCTTCCTCGCATTCTCCATCTCACCACAAGAAGCAAACATATGAATCGAAGCGTTGTGCACATGACTAACCAATTCCAATCTCACCTTAAGAACATGCCCAAGAATCATATGACCTAATCTATTCAACGCAAGATCAGCACAAACCTTGAACAAAACAGGGTAAGTGAAATGATCTGGTCTGGAATCACAATGTCTCAGCATCTGCTTGTAGAGCAAAACCGCTTCTTTAGGATTATCGCTCTCGGAGAATCCTCTAATCGTCACGTTCCACGAGAATGCATTGGCGTTCTCAACACCTTTCAGAATCTTCACGCAGTAATCGAGATACCGAGATTCTGACAATGCGCAGAAGGCAATTAACCGGCTTGAGGCAAATGCATCTAGAATCAAGCCAGAGATTATCATCTGAGCTTGAATCTGCTTCAAATGGAGCAAGGATTTGCATTTTTCGAGAAGCGAAAGGAGAGGGTTTTGGAGGACGAAACTGTGAGTGGAGTTCCAGTTAATTGGGTTGTCTCTGTGATGAGGAAGGGAACGAGTTCGACGCTGAGAATGAGAATACAGCGAGCGATTGAGTTTGGGTATCAGTGGATAAAGACGCTTTGCCTTGCTCACATTCGATATGTTCATCGGCCGTTGATTGTCGTCGGCGAATTTCGCCGGGAGAAAAACGTCGTCCTCTCTCTACGAGAAAACTTATAATTGGGCTATAGGCCCAATCAGTTTGGGCTTTATGAGATATTTAATGTATTTAACCGTAGCCTTATATGGCGTCGCAAATATTAATATAAAATTATCTCCTCCACATAAAATAATCAAATACGTATGCATATACAAATGGCACATGTATACATAGACACACATGCATGTATATTGTATACTTGCATATGTTAAGAGTCAAGATTTGTAAGATAGTATCCCAAAAAAAAGAAAATTTGGTCAACAAAGTATCAAAACTAATTAAGTTGTATAAATATAGTGTGGTGCATAGATAGATAGAAATGTTTGGAGAAAAGAGAACAACAAAGAAACAGAAGACAGAGACGGTTTGAAAGAACGTACAGATGCAATTGCAAAGTGCAACCACAAAACATTCACACTCGTGCTATCTCGGGAACATCTCATGTTTCAATATTCCACATTCTCTGAAAACTAAAACAAAAAAAGATCCAAAAGTAAACTGTGTGTCAAAATAAGTTGGACTTTTATCCTAAGAGCTTCGAGTTCACACACACATTGCGACCCAACGCATTTTTCTTTCAAACCCACGATCTTTGACCCATCACGTGTTTGATCATACAAATTATAATAAGCAAACAGCTTGAGGAGTGGTAATCAATGTTGCATCATATATGTTATACTGATTGCTATTGTATATCTCATGCAAATATTGCTATATACAATATTTCGATTTCCATTTGGTTTGTTTAGTTTTTCAGTTTGTTTATCTTGAGAAAATTGTTATCGAATTAGAACTTTATATTAGGTCGACTCCATAAAATTGGTTCAGTGTGCTTTCACATATAAAATCAAAACAGTTAAACCAAAATACAAATGAAAATATCATTTTTATTAAATACAATTTAGTTTTATTCGGTTCATAGAATAGTTCATTTGCAACTTAAGAATATCTTGAACCAATTAGTTTTGAAAATTGAAAATAGGCTCAAGTTTACTATATATGTCCATATTCCTGATCCACATGAGATATTAGTCTATAAAGGACCCAAAATGAAAAAACCATCGTATGCTGTAAGAGTGAAAAAAAAAAAAAAAAAATCAATATTCTTCTATATTATACGATGATTTCTTGTGGTCATAATTGTTTTAGGAAAAATCATGGTATATGCAATAATGCAACCCTTTACAGGTACTGAAGTACATGACTGGTCTCTTAAAGATTAATATTAGAAACAACAAACATCCTTTAATTTTTATTTTGTGTTAGAAGTGTATGCATGAATCATTAGAATGTAGAAGAAGTTTTGCATGAGAAACAAAAAAGAGTAAGAGTCGACGAAAATGCAGATCTTTATTTAAAACAGTAAAATACACATTGAAGTGTAGATGAATAAGAAATTGGGGTTACCATTCCCAAGTAATATGTTTCTGAAGCGGAGCCGACATGGAGACGAGACCACCAAAGCAAGTGCTGTCTTAGATCACAGCTATATCCTTTCCCAAAGCCATCAATATATCATCCCCACAACACCTTATTGTTTATCAATATATATTACCTCTCTCCATAAATACATGTACACATAATTATCGGTATTCGATGTGGTAGAGACTTTATAAAATAAATAAAAAGTTTGAGGTAGAGAACAAGCCTCTATATTCTTGATTCAGGTTTTTTATTTTAGAAATCCGTTTTTACGTTCTTGTACATTGGGTTAGGTGGTGTCTTTGTGACCAATAGTTTCACTTACTAGTTCTACTCACATTTCGAATTATATATATACTTCTTTATATTTGTGCCATAATAGGAACGCATGTTCACTGGTTACGTGTATTGATGAGACTTAATTAGTAATTTTATGATGAATGTTTAAAACAACCCGTTAGAATCGTCGTCAAGGAGGGGACCATATCCTCAGCACCAGATGGAATCCAGCATCGACGACACCGATGAATAACCTCTACTTCCCATATAATTGTCCGATCAATCTCCAAAATCTGTGCGGACAACAGTGTAGTTTAGACTTCTTTAAGTAGAGTTAATGAAATTTTCAATTCTGTTACGTTAATTAAGTCGAGTTTGTAAAACACACACATTATGTTGAATATGAGTATCAAACTAAGTTAAATCATTTTGGTGGTGTATTATTTATACAAACTAGAAAAATCTTGTATATTTCTAGAATAACTAAATAATTGATGGTTAAAGTATGGTGTTTGCATTAAATTAAATACAGTTTTCTACTCAAGTAACAATTTTTTTAATAAAACGATATATATAGCGATACTTAAAATGAATTCCCTCCATATCAAAAATTTCGCATGATAAATAAATATAGATGTGTATATTTGTACAGATTGACTATTCCTGTAATCCTATGAGTTTGAAAGAGCATCAATTGATTAATGGGTTGCCAGTGAGGCAGTGAGGTGTGACACTGATCAAGTTTTACCATGGGTCAATTAGTACTAGCGATGCGGTGGATTTATTGGACTAATATCGAATATGTCGTATAATTTAGGTTTTGATTTGGGAGTGTATACTGTATTCTGATTGTAAAGAAAGAAAATAAATAAATTCATTAAAGCCTAATAACATGTAAGAAGTTATGGTCTAAACAAAATCGCCTTAGTTTACAGTAAATTTTAAGTGGAAAAATCTTGGGTTGGAGTCATGACCATCTAACTGCGTATGCAAAATTTAGTGGAATTAATATTTACACCTAGAAAGTCTTTGAGACTTCAAAGAAGAAAATTTGATCACACTAAATTGTTATTATTTTATTTTTTTTGAGTTGGTTTTAAATCACACTACATCATTTAGTGCAAGGATCTAAAATTTGACTTTATACGTGCATACATATATCCACCATTGCGCGAGTCCCAAAGATAGTTGCTTCTTCAACTTTCTGCTTGGGTCTTTTCTCCCTACTTCCTTCTCCGTACCCTTTTCTTTATCATCATGAATACTTTCCACCGCTTCGTCACATCTCAAACGTTACATACACACATCTCTATATATATACACACACTCACACTCACATTCACATCCCTACCTTATATCTCTCTCTCTCTCTCAAACGCAAACCCATCAACCATAGATTCGGTGCCTTTCTTCTTCTTCTTCTTTGTCTCCTCCTCCAAGTTAATTATGTCTAATCCAGCTTGTTCTAATCTCTTCAATAATGGATTTGACAATAACTTCAACTATTCCACGTCTCTCTCTTATATTTACAACTCTAACAACAGCTTCTATTACCCTACTACCACAAACCCTAATTACATGACTCCTACTACTTCCACTCCCCCTAACTCACCTCCGCTCAGAGAAGCTCTTCCTCTTCTTAGCTTAAGCCCCATAAATCGTCAAGAACAACAAGAGCAACACTATTTCATGGACACTGATCAGATCAGCTCTTCAAACCTTCTTGATGAACCTCACGTAACTGTGGATCTTAATCTCGGGTTGCCAAACTACGGTGGTGGTGGGAGCATGGGGAGTCTTATCGCTGCTCCCGAAGCTACCACCGAAGAGCAAGATCATGATCAAGAAGTAGAAGTTACAGCTGAGTCACACTTTCATGATGATGATGATCATGGAGATCTACACAGAAGTCATCACTATTGGATCCCTACTCCTGCACAGATTTTAATTGGTCCTACACAGTTCTCTTGTCCTCTGTGCTTCAAGACATTCAACAGATACAACAACATGCAGGTACTACTCCATGCATTAAACTATAAACTCATCTCAAGATTTGATATTTTGCTCTTTCAAGAAAAGAAAAGAAAAAAGTTTGATTTCTTGTTCTTCAAAACGGAAATTTAAACAGCACATAGTTTTTTTCTTTTCTTCCAAGTCTAATAAAACGTATACAAACTCGTTATTGATATTTGGATCTTTAGGGGTATCTCTAGAAGTAGTAATTCACTGGTACTTTTGGTAGTTACTACTTTGCCTTGATGTTTAGTAACTCGAGAATAATTAACTCTTTTAAAAAAAATTACGGTAAACGTCAAATCGGTTTCAGGGTGTTGAATGATGGTGGCTATGAAATATCAATTTACCAATTAAGTCAGAAGATCTTCTTTAACCAACAGTCTTTTTGTCAGACTGACACTTTATAACCCTGAAACATGCTTAGTCTACCTCCATCTTTATTGTCTCTCTTGATTTTTGTGAACTCCTGAACCCAATTTTTTAAAACAAAAAAAGAAAGCCAGGGAAGATTATTGTCTAGCAGATTATTTGTGGATATTGAGTTTGTTTTGTTTACATAAATATACTACACCAAAGATAGATAGAGCTAATAACTATTGCAGGCCAAAAGCAAACTTTTACATGACATAAAAGGCTAAGATCTACATATAGAACGTTACCTAAAGTGTGTAATATTTGAAATATTAAATTTCACATTTACAAATATTTTCTTTTGATTAGAGCACATTAATAGCTAATACAAGGCGAGATGTTCATTTGAATTTTTTCTTTCATCATGATGTTTCAAATAGTTTTTGAAAATTAGTCAGATGTTACCAAATATAGTTTTTGAAAATTATACAACTCAAATTAAAGGAAAATACTTTTGGCTTTGCGTTTGCATTTACTATTTCCGAACTTTATTTTTGTCGACAAATATAAAAGGAAATTAATTATNTATTTTAAAAAAAAAAAAAAAAAAAAAAAACTAATAATCGTAAACATATATACAAATACTTATATTTGAAACAATCTAATAATCGTAAACATATATACAAATACTTATATTTGAAACAATCTAATCAATTAATTGTGTCATAAACTCACAATATATAGCATGTATCCTAAAGTTAATACTCCCTCTGTTTCAGAAAACTTGATGTTTTAGGAAAATGAATCTGGACATTATTTGAATGTATCTGGACTCAAAACAATCCAGATACATTCAGATACATCCAAACACATTTTTTCTAAAACATCAAGTTTTATGAAACAGAGGGAGTATTTTCTAAGACTAATGAGTCCTTTATGATTGATGTCTTAATGACATGAAAACGTTTTAACTATTATAGATGCACATGTGGGGACACGGCTCACAATACAGAAAAGGACCAGAGTCCTTAAGAGGAACCCAACCAACAGGAATGCTAAGACTACCATGTTTCTGCTGTGCACCGGGATGCAAGAACAACATCGACCACCCTCGAGCCAGGCCTCTCAAGGACTTTCGAACCCTCCAAACGCATTACAAGCGCAAACACGGGTCTAGACCGTTTGCCTGTCGTAGATGTGGCAAGGCCTTTGCAGTTAAAGGAGATTGGAGAACGCATGAGAAGAATTGTGGTAAGCTTTGGTATTGCTCTTGTGGCTCGGATTTTAAGCACAAGAGATCGCTTAAAGACCACGTCAAGGCTTTTGGGAATGGACATGTTCCTTGTGGAATTGATAGCTTTGGAGGAGATCATGAGGACTACTACTATGAGGCTGCTTCTGATATCGAGCAACAAGATGATTGCAACAACAATAACGAGTGTTAATTATGTTTTTTTTCTTTTTTTTTTTCTTTCTCTTTTGCTCTCTCATGCATTAAACTAAAATTAATTGTATGCATGTAATGTAATCTTTAGTTTTGTTCTTCGTTTCTTAGTTTTAACTTTTAAGAGCATGATTATCGGTATAAACATTTTGAGTTTCTTAGTTATTGACACATGCCATGAGAGAGAGAAAGAAACAGATTAAATGAAAAAAAACAAAAAATATTTTATCTTTTCAAACACCTCGGCCCAATAGGTAACGTTCTATATGTAGATCTTAGGCTAAGATCTACAAACTTTTCAAACACCTCGACACCAAAAACCCGGTTATGACTCGCTTTCTGCTTCGCGTACTCTATGTATTCCTTTTCAAGACACTCGCAAGAATTGAAAATACAACCTTTGCTCGAGAAATTCTCCTACGTGTCTTTGATACATTCGAGATCTTGCGATGATGGAGATTCCGGGATTAAAGAAGGGAGATGCTCTGTTTTGAAAACAGGGGAACGAGGAAGATCCGAGAAACAAAGAGGCTCTGTTGTTTGAAAGATATGAGGCTTGTCAGAGACAAAATGGAGAGTCGAAGCTAAGAATGCTCCGGAGCTGAAGAAAGCGAAGCGAGGAAGACCGAGATCTTTGGTCCATCCAAGGAAGAAATCAGAGATGAGAGCGACCGGAGGATCAGGATGAGAACTTAACCAGTTGATGATAGGCTCTCGAAGCTGGCGAAGAGAAGCCATGATCAGAGGGTTTCCCGAACAACCGAGGTCTTTGACGTTTTCAACGCCGGCAGGGATTGAAGGATGGTGAGGGAAAGGGAAAGTGATGGCGGTGACGATGGATGGATGGGCGGAGAGAAGAGGAGAGAGGTAAGGAAGGTTGTTGGGAGTGATGATGATGGAGACTATGAAGTCGCCATGAAGGCAGAGCTGATGGGTTAAGTCTAGAAGAGGAAGTAAGTGGCCTTGTGCTGCATATGGAAACACCATGATGTGCTGCGGTTTCGAAACGGTGCGTTTTGATTCCGGCGTCATTGGCGGCGGCACTGCTCCGGTAATTTTGGCGGTTCTTTTTAGGACGGTAGTGAGATGTAAATTGTGTACGTAACACAGGTTGATACATTCACTGGCATTTACTATATAATTATATATCTACATTACGATATTTTCTCATTTTTTGAACGTCAAATATTTTTTATACAGGTAATAGAGAAAATGAAAATTAATAATATTCTGTTAGTTAACATATTATGGCTATTTTTACAAAGCATGCTTTTGTTTGTTTTTTGTGTTTTTTACCCAAGGCATAAGTTTTTTGTTTGTTTGTTTTGGTAGTTTTGTGAAATCAGACAAACTTTTTTCTTCTTCATAAAATCAGACCGAACAAAATGTGAATCATCATCATCATAACAGTTACGTAGGAGATGCCGTACTTATGACGTAGACGCATGGCTTTAGGTCACTACTCACTAGTTAACTTCAATCTTGTTACAGGCGAAACAATCGGTGAAGACTCAGCTCATCAAGTCATCACACAGTAAAGAACGTTGATGCGGAATTGGCGATGATTTAAGTACATGTTTACTACAACATTCTTATAAATCATAATAATACGAAAATTATATGCGAGTTAACCTTTTTTTTCTCTAGGTAAACTAATCTTGTATTATCAAATATATTTTGAAAAAGACAATATACATTAACCATATTTTAACTTATGTGGCCACTACGGTATTATTGAGTATTGGCATTACATCATATTTTCTCTAACTCATGTCTTTCTCCACTATGCGATAAAGATATAACTGCCAAATTAACCATCAATATTTTTGGTACTTCCATATCTTAATTTTCTCCCACACGTTTTCTCCCATTTTTCTTTGTATGGATATGTTGAGTCATTTCTTAGATATTTAATTGTTTTTATAATTAAAATACTTGTAGAAACGTGAGTTATTACTTATTACAGACTAAAAACCACTAGCATTTACTAAAATATGTTTTTTTGTTATCTGTGGCTATATGATCCCTAATATATTAAAAGAGAACATATGATGATATGTATCACATGGTTAGTTCTCATGATTTTCTTACTTAAAACAATATTTACTAGACTATTTACATAATATACTATTGTATTAGTTTGATTAAAGAATAGTTTATATTAATTATTTATATTTTAGTATTTAATTTTTTCTATATCTTAATCAATATATCAAATTAATTACTTTCTTAAATAATATACTTTCTCATTTTTTGATTGAACTAAATTTTATAAAAATAAATAAATTATCACATTACTCATATACTAAAAAAATGTATATTTTTTTTACACAAATTATAATTGAGAAATTTTGAGAAATTTTGAGAAATGCACCTCTTGAGGTGTCAATTTTCAAAAATACACCTATAATGTGTTAATTTTCAAAAATACATTTTTTCCAAATTTTAACATAAAAGTTTGGATTCCCTAATCCCTCACTATGTTTTAGATTTCGGGGTTTAGGTTTAGATTTAAAGGTTTAATGTTATATTTTGGTTTATGGTTTATATTTTAGGGTTTAGAGTTCTTTTATTCAATGAAAAAGTGTAGTTTTGAAAATGGACATTCTAGATGTGTATTTTTGAAAATTGACACCCAAAAAGGTGTAGTTTTGAAATTTTTCTATTACAATTTGAGTTTTTAAAAACAGATATTAATTACTAAAATAATAAAAATAATAAGTATATCATCAAACTCCACATTGGAAATGAAGATGTGTGATAGTTCAAAAGACTATTATAAAAAAACCAAAATGATAAGAAACCATAAAAAATAGAAGATTAATTTAATAATCATCCAAATTTATAAATATATTTTGTTTCATAGGTTATTTGATAAAACTATATAATTAAACCAAATAATTTTTTTATTATAATAAATATTTCACAATGAAAAAGTTGAAAATATTTATATCAAAATATTAAAATATTTGAAGTAGTTTAACTTGGTTAAATAGTTAAAATATTTAAAAGATTTTTATCACAAATTTGAATATTATAAAATTTCAACTTATTTTATGAAATACATGAAGTGTAGTTTTTTTAAGAATAGTGTTTTATTTTAAGTTTTTTTGTACTTTGAATTATCTTATTATATTGTAGTGATTTGAGGTTTATATATATTTAAGTATAGTGTTTTATTTTAAGTTTTTTTGTACTTTAAATTATCTTATTATATTGTAGTGATTTGAGGTTTATATATATTTAAGTCAATCATATTGAATATGTGGTCAATCGGGCTGGCTGGAAAGATGTGTGAGTGTGAGGTGGGATCCAACACAGGGCTCGTTTTGATTTTTGTTTTCTTTAGCTTTAGAGCCTGAATTTTTATAAAATTGTTTTTTAGTGCCTAATTTTTCATAAAACAATTTCAGGGCATAATTTCTCCTAAAAATTATAGAAAAAGCCTAAACATTATTAAAATTAATATTTTTTTTTTTAACACATAGCCAGATTTTATATAGTCTCGTCATGTGGTTAATGCTTTAAGTTATTTACCTTTTTTTAAAAATCGTTAAGATGTTTAATATATATACCACAAACGAAGACAAGAATCCATAAATCCGTTGTAAAAAAATTCGAGATAGTTAAATAGACATTTTTTTAATAAAAATACAAATTTAGAAATTATCATCCTGTATAGGGGCGCGGATCCAACCTTAGCAATATGTTATTTACAGGATCTGAAATAACAAGTAAAAGCAAAATTTTTAGAGTAATTTTTACTTTGTGAAATGAAAAATGAGTTTTCCTCAAATCATATTGACTTAGGTTTTTTTGACTCATTGGATTTTTTGACTCATTGGAGCCCATATCCACACATGTCTGTCTATATATGTCCATGAACTAAATTGGGACTTGTGCATATCCGTCCATATTAATATGTACATGTGTTTGCCCTTGCACCGATGTCCATACTTAACCTTCTTCAAAAAACAATTAATGAACTTCATAGTTTGTGGTCTCGTGTGAAGCCTCCGATGCCAAAACGAAAGAGTCCAGACTTGTCTAGGCTAAAGACCACGACAACAAAACATGATTGGTAGATTCACCTACCTGTCCATAAGTCTGAAATCTAGAATCAATTTTCATACTTCCATAAACAAGATTATCAGCCACAAGTTTGGCTTCATTTAAAACTCTGCATTAGAAAGATTTTAATCTTCTCAGTGGTGTCAAGAGACCAAACCTATTAGATTAGCTAACCAATAAGTAGTTTTGACTGAAAAGTTTCCTCTCTTATTAAACTCCCAGGACAAGAAGTCATCTTGCTCTACAACCAGCTTATTAGATAAGATTAAGAAAAATCAGGTTTGAGTGAGCATTCTGGTGATTGATTTTGGGAGTTTCCAGCGAGTGTTAACCGTATCGTCCAGTTATGCATTTTCTTAACAATTACCAGAGATGTTTAAAGTTAATGACTTTGCAAAGTTACATAGCTCGCCAAGCAGAGAATTGAACAAGAAAATCAGCCTGATGGACAACCACAAGCGCCATTTTCGTAAAAATAAAGATTCATATAGCTACAGATACAATCTCAAATATGATACAGACCACAAAGGTGGAGACATAAAACATAGAGAGCCCATAAAAATAATAAGAAAGAGAAAAACACATCAAATCATAACTTTTTAAGAGCACATTTCTCAGCTTGCATACACAACAGATAATAGAAAGTTTCACACCACAAATATTGCAGAGAGAGGATGGAAGAAGCTTAAAGATCAACCCACGCTTTTTGTTCGTTCAGACCATATATAATTTAAACATGAGAGATACTTGAACCAGACACAGACAGGAAGAGGACTGAAACATCGGTGTACCTGAAAACAGAGATTCCAGTTTCAGATTTTGTCAAGCTTCTCTGCCTTCACAACCGGGTTTGCTTTAGCTATAGCTTCTTGTGCAGCAGCATGGTAATTGAAGGAGCAGTCGTGTATGTCTGCGTAGCGGTGTGTCCCGCAGAAGAGGTTACCACAGCGACATTTGAATCCAGTAAGGCCAACACGTTTATTGCAAGTGGTACATCGGCTTGGTCCTTCCTTTGGTTTTGCTGCAACTTCTTCTGGTGCTACTACCTCTGGAACAACTTGGACAGATGATGGTTGTACAGAGACTGCCATCGCCTCAACGGATTTGGTTTCAACATCGACGAACGCAGCAGTAATGGTTTCCTTAATGATGTTGCTGGATGATGATGTTCCAGACACTGCAGATGCAAACTTAGCCCCTTGATCCTGTTGAAACACCATAGCCTTGTGACACTTTGAACACATGTTCATTGTCGCAGCGCTTCCGAAGAAACCGCAGTTGTTGACACATAGCTTGGGACCTTCGGGTGGGCTTTGGCAACCTGTCTTGTCGTGGTCCATTTCTGCACTTAAAAGCAGCTATCTCCAGTTTCAGTAACATAGAAAGAACACATAAATACACATAAGCCCATCAGGTGCGTTTGAAAATCAGTGACAAAACACAAAGCATGTGAACATATTAATTTCATGAAATATAATATCACACATGATCTTCATAGCCTATAACCACACTACCTATGAGCCGTTTACTATGGTTCAAGATCTCTAATACGAAGAAAGAAGATAACAGAAGCAAGCCTAAAGACCTTTTTTCTGCTAACACTAGAAACCTGAAAACAGAAACAGATCTTACTAAAAGCTGATTTCCAACCATAAGCTACCTAACAAACAGGATAGAAGTATGTAGGCTACTTTTCAGCTAATTCCACAAGAGCACATCATATATTAGGCAAATAGAAGCGTAAATAAACCATCTATCAACAGCAGAGCAGCTAAACTCATTTCCATACAAGACTACTTTTCTTCACATAAATGAAATGCTAGAAATTAGTCTTTTAAATCAGCACAAGAGCTAAGAACTTTCATAGCAATTCATTTCAGATTTCTAAAACTCACATAGTTAATCTCATTTCCACCCAACACCACCTTTCTCCAAGGAAATGAAATGTTAAAAACTATCCTTTTAAATCAGCACAAAAGCTAAGAACTTTCGTGGCAGTTCATATCAAGTTTCAATTGAATTCAAAAACCCACATAGCTAATCTCACTTCCACCCACTACTACCTTTCGTCACAGAAATGAAATGTTCAAAAATTAACCTTTTATATCATAACAAAAGTTACATCTTTGCATAAAACATACAAAATCCACATGCAAATAACACCCAGCAATCGAATTCATTTCACATCA
Organism: Noccaea bulbosa; assembly: GCA_900406535.1. NCBI lineage: Eukaryota > Viridiplantae > Streptophyta > Magnoliopsida > Brassicales > Brassicaceae > Noccaea > Noccaea bulbosa. The sequence goes on along the minus strand of OVBJ01000469.1, from coordinate 33,929 downwards.
CCAGCTTACAATTGAACCCTAAATTAAACTCAAAATCAAATACGAAAAAGCTATTTCACCTGTTTGCCCGAGAAGCCTTGATCGATCGGTCCCTGATCGATCAAATTAAGAAACAAAACTCACCACATAAGTCNAAAAGTCAAAAAAAAAAAAAAAAAAAAAAAAACTCCCAACAAAAAGGGGAAATCGATATTGGAATCGAAATCGAGACCCAAAACCGATAAAAACCCATAAAAGCAAAATAGAAATGAAGAGAAACCACTTACCCTACGAATCTCCCCGAACAAGATCGGCTGCTGGAGAGATCCAGCAGAAGCTGAGAGGTAGAGGATAGGAAAAAAAAAGGTCGGCTTTTTAGGCTTTTTCTGGTTTCTCTCGTCGATTTTTTTCTAGCGACCTTTATATTTTCATTCACACCGTTTGTGCTAGAGTCGGCTATGACGTGTACGTATTTAATTGGCTCCTTCGCTTGATTTTTTTATCTTTACTCATTTCAAATTTTCAATTCATTTTCCTTAACTTTTTTGTTAAATCGCCTTTTTGTAAAAGTTATGCTTCCAAATGTTAAACTCACTTTTTTGTAACGGAACTAGACACTAGACATTTACAAGAATGTAGCCATTAATTTGAAAATGACATAAACTTTTGGTTAAATATCTAGAAATAATATAATGTACATCAGATTTTCTTTATATGGCTTTTGTTTTGTAAATATTTGTGAATTCTTATTGAAAAATAGTCTTTATATTTCGAAAGCTAATATATAAAGTTATAAACTACAAACGTAACATACTGTACATATATACTATATTTATAATGTCATTAAAAATAGGCTAAAAAAAAGAAATTCGTATTAAATAACCTCAAATTTTACTTAGTAGCAAATAAAAAATTAATGGCAAAATCAAGATCTTGCAAACCAGCTTGTATATAGTAAAACAACATGAGAGTACTCTCGCTTAGCAGCGTCTGTTTTTTTTATTCAGAATTAGAGTGAAGATTGTTGTATTTGTAACACGGTGCATTTGTCATGACTCATGAGAAGAAGAAGATCTGAACAACGAAATGAATGTCAAACCCCAAAACAGACCAATCATCTTTGAAAAAAACCATGAGAAAGGCAGCCAAATCCAAAATTCTCGCAGCAATGAGGGAGCATGATTTGGATATACTCAAGACTGCAAGAAGGACATGCAACTAATTATCGATTTTTTGTTTTTGTTTTAAAGTAGTTAATAGACGTCGAGGGCTTGTGGATATGGGTAATGGGTCAGATCAGTGATTGGAACTCCATTTGCGTCATTGAGTGTGAACATAACATCATAATTAAGCTTGGCGACCAATGTAGCAACTGTGAAAAAATTCCACTGATCTTAAACGCTCAAGTTTTTTTTCAGTATTTTGGGACATCCTTCAATAGAGTAGAAATGTGATACAAAGGAACCAATTACCTAAACCAATCATCTAAACCAAATACTATTCAACGAAACCAACCAATTACCAACATCTAAACCAAAGTTGACCTGCAGCTATATACAGATATACTCTCCAATAGCTTTGAAGCTTTGCCTGCTTATGATAGTAAGATGTGGAAGGTTTTGTGAAGACTTGCACACGTTTAAGCAAAACGTTAGTTAAGCAAATTAACTCTCTTCTTTACTACTTCGTACGTGTTTCTCTCTTTTTAGGAATTCTTCTTTACAATATTAACAAGCGTTCGTATTGATCTGAGCATTTGGCTGGTTGGTAACTATACCAAAGTAAACAGGACGCTCTATGCGCCAAGTCGAAGATTTCAACAACTTCAAAAGTAAATGGAGAGTGGTGAACCATATATAGTATTGATGTATTCACACATAGCAAGTTAAACACTTAAGTAGACAAAAGAATAAAACAGAGGAAATACAAATCTTTAATTATAAACGAATTACAAGATTAAATGAGAAATTAGTCAGAAGGGTTGGCTTTTAAACAAAATTTGGGCACTTTCAATCGTATTTTAGTACCCATAAAAAACCAACCCTCGAGGACTCCGCTAACCGCCGTCTACAAATTCATAATTTCGCCGTGAAAAGTTATATAAAAAAGAAGAACCAAAATCCTCTGCTAATTAAGAAGACTCCAGCCGATCCTATTACTTAGTTGGGAAACAAGAAAATAGCAGCTATTATTAGGAACCTACCTTGCCTCGCAAGAAACACAAACAAATCAACCTTTTATTCATTCCACATTGTGAAAACACCTCCTGGATTCGATCCATCTCCAGTATTCCATCCTCCGTACCCTGTGGCTCCACCGGAAGGAGGCATATCGTAATCCACTTTAACCGCCGGAAACCCTTCCTCAGCCGATGATCCAACGGTAGAGCTCGACCCAATACCCATCCCGTTGTTTCCAAGAAACCCTGAAGTGTTGTTATTATCAGAGACAAATCCGTGTAGCAAACCAGGGTTGCTCTGGAGATAAGCATTGTAGAGCTGCGAGCTATGACTAGAAGACTGCAAGTAATTGTTGGTTTGTTGTTGGTGAAGATGAAGCTGCGTCTGAATGTAACTATAGGAGTCATGAGCGTTGGTATTATACTGAGACATATCGTTGTTGTTCTGTAGAGTAAGTAGAGGCTGATGATGAAGATGCTCAAAAGGTTGTTGAATGCTTAGTGGGTAGGGTTGAAGCTGAAGCCTAGAGCTCGAGGCAACAGAGGTCGGGCCGCTCCCTGCACCGTACTGATGGAAACTTGAGCCTAGGGCAATCATTTCCTCACGTTTTCTTGATGATTCTAGAGCTTGAGCTTCTTTGAGCCGCTTAGCCGCACCACCTCCTATAGGAAGTGTGTTGCTCTCTAGTATGGCTTTCACGTCGTAGCGGTTTATTTCAAAGTTTGTGACCGCGTTTAGACCTCGAAACTTAATCGCAGCTATGTCATATGCTTCTGCTGCTTCTTCCTCCGTGCCTAAGCAAAACAGATGAATATAAGCATGAATAGTCTAAGTGGTTTATTAGCATAATAATTTTTCAAGAAAAAGTAGAAAATATGTATTTGTATTGAAATCTCTTTTAATTTTAATTTTGCAATACTAAATTCATCATTAAATGAATCTACAGAGATTATTTGAGACATCTTGTATAGCGCGGTTCATATGGTGAAGTAGTATTTAATTTTGGACAATAATCTCCGAATAGTTTGTAAATGATAATATATACAGTATATATATACTTACTGAAAGTTCCTAAGTAGAGATCTTTGTTTCCGGCAACTCGGCCGATCCTTGCCTGCCATCTTCCATGTTGATGATGCCTTGTTACTCCCCGATACATCGATGCACCGCGCGAGAATCCACTACTTTTCCTGTAATCGATTAGGAGGTTCTTTGATTAGAAAACTACCAAACAACTATGCAACGTGTACGTATACGATGAAGGTATTTTGAAGAATATGAGGCTTAAAAGGCAACCTTCTAATAGAAGCCACAAACTCTTGTCTCGTCATGTTTTTCATCTCCTCTATTTCCTTCTCGTAGTTAGTAATCTAAAATATGCGACCAATAAAAGAAGAAGGAAATAACGATATTATCAATCATTATTTAGAGTTGAAGCAAACTTATATTTATAATAATTTGTAATAACATACAGGAAAATTGGTTGTAGTAGATGGACCCCAATATTTGAGTGCAGAAAGGTCATACGCTCTTGCTGCTTTCTCTTCTTTGTCATACCCACCTGAAGTTTCGTAACCCAATTAATCAAAACATTCTTATACAATTGTTAAATAAAAGTATACTCGAAAACGAGAAAAACAAGAATCATATATTTATACTCACCTAAGTAGACTGTTGAGATTTCAAAGTAGTCCAAGTTTAAGCATCAAAAACATGAGGAACATAATTAGTCCAAAATCATGATTACCATATGTGAAAAACCGAAAAAAGGATACAAATTAACTAATTATTCAAATAATTAATTACTTACCTTGTCTTCCTTTCCTTGATTGTCCTTCTCTTCTACAGCTATTGTCCCAAAGATGAGCTTCATATCTACCGGTCCATCTATGTCTATAACATCCCCCCAAAAAAAAAAAAGATATTACATAACTTAAATACCCATTTCGTTATTCGACTTGAAAAAATGAGAAATCTCTAAAAATGGGACTCATTAAGACCTTGTAACGCCACGATAGATAGATGTTCGTTGTCCAAATGTTTCCAAGGTCCGTCTCGGTGAAGCTTCAACGGTGGCTCCTCCACTTGTGTTTGTAGTGCTACTACTATTATCGGCGCTGGTCTCACCCGGCGAGGCTTTCACGGTGGCGGCTGCTGCAGCGGCGGCCCCAGTACTTCCCATGGAAAGAGTGAGAGATTGCAGATTGTGAGCACTCTCTTGAAGCTCGTAGTTATTAGGAGTATTTGAGGCACGCGTGACAACGGTAGGTAACAAGCTATTGGTTTGGAAGTAGTAATCTGAGTCGTTGGTTTGATGAATGTCGTTGTAAGGTACGAGGTTGTGGTCGGGTTGATGATTCTCTGATGATTTGCTCACTCCTAAGAAATCAGCCACTTTTGGAATCTCTCCTCCTTCGCCGCCTCCACCGTGTGGATTGATCATATTCCATTCTAAGAAATGATATAAACGTTGAGAATATACAAACAAGAATTTGAAAATTTCCTTTGAATTAATATGTGCAATTGGTGCATTCGAATAGGATCTCGATTTTTGCATATATATGTATATAAATCTGGACCCTTAAACAGTTAGAAAAAAAAAACAATTAACATTAAATATACTTTTAATAATTACACAGGGCCTTGAATATGAACTTATATATATACATATATATGTGTGTGCATATACCTTGGTTTTGGAAAGGGTTGTCGATATTGTCGTTGACTAAGCCGAGATTGAAATGAGAGGTTTGTGAAGAGTGGATGTGAGGAGGCAGAGAAGAATGAGTTGGTGATAGAGGAAAGGCAAGCCAGTTGTTAGAATTCATTTTCTTTTCTTCTTGGAATCAAATCTCAAATCGATTTGATATGAATGATCCTGCGATGATAAAAATTGAGAAGAAAAATAAATTTAATTAGAGATCACAAGATAAAGAAAGAGGTTTAAGAATTGCAAGTTTAGTGAAGAGAAATGTTATGACGACGAGAGATTACTTATCAAGGATTGTGGAGAAGAAGAGATCTTGTTTTGCTTTCTACGTATGGTTGCAACACAATCTCTAAACATATATTTCTCTCTCTAAAAACTCTTTCTCTTGGATACCTTGAAGATTTTAAACAAAGGAGAAGAAGATATGTGTCAAAGTCTTAAAGATAATTTTTAGGAAGCTAAACAGGTTTAAAATTTAAAGCTATTACATGGCTCGCTTTAAATGGGTTTTTAATCTCATTAAGGATAGCTGTACATTTAATTATATTAACCATAAAATGATATTTTTAGCAAAAGAAATAAAAAACATAAATTGATGCAAGTTTTTTTTTTTTGGTTTTAAATTGATGCAAGTTTATATACATAGATAGAGAATTATTAAGTATCATCATGTCGCAACCACATCTTATTATATAAAAATTATACACTGAAGTGACTTTAAATTAAAGTTGGCAATAAAAAAAGTGGCTAAAATTAATTAAAAAAATATTACACTTCATAGTTCATATGTTTGACTGTATCTGCATATGATATTGCAATATATAGAGACACGAGTGTCGTAAATAAGACAAATCTACGCTTCCAACTGGAAAAAATCCAAGCCCTAAAAGCAAACCCCAAACAAAATTAAAGTCTCTCTCTCTCTCTCTCTCTCTCTCTCTCTCTCTCTCTCTCTCTCTCTCTCTCTCTAAATTAACCCACTTGGATTATCGGAACTCACGTCCCTCGTTTAATGCGATTAATGACTCCACAAAGCCCAGCATTCCCACACCCTGCAAATCATCTCTTACTCTCTTACCATTGACCATAATCTCTCTCTCTCTCTGATCTTTACATACACATGTACTTACGTTTCATATACATGTGTAAGCGAACGACTACGTATTCGTATACGTCTATGTGTACACACATACATGCAGTCATATTGAAATGAATCAAAGAGATTAAAGCATATAAACAATTGGATCGATCCTCTTAAATTATACTACTAGTATATTTGTAGATCCCCGAGTTCACTCATCTTCTGCATGTGTGTACGGACATGCAATATTCTATGAAGAGACGTAATTTATTATAATATTAGCAAAGCACATTTGGAAAGAGTAAAAGTCACTCTTCGTTCAAAACAATTTGAATATAAGAGAGAGAGAGAAGAGAAAAATCTTCATTTTCGAATACCTTAATCGCATTTGTTTAGATAGAAGAATATGATTTCATTTATTAGTTTTTCTCCTGTAAAAAGGATATTAGGAAACGAAAAAGAATTGGGGTGGGATTTTGTTTTGGTTTTCCCGAGTTAAAATCTGTTGACCGATTAATTGGACTTCGCACCCGTCAAAGAGAGATAGTATTGTTTAGTAATTTTAAACTTTAATATAAAAAATTACCATAATATTTAAGTGTTAAAAGTAATTACTTATGCCCTATGCACACTAGAAGCTTGTATAGTGCTAGCTAGGAGCCAGCCCTTTGTTTAGTCGCATGCCTTTGTGTCATCCACAACACCGTTCCTATTATTGTATGTGTAAAAACTAATTTTATGTACATTCACCGTTATTTGCACAAAAAAATGTACATTCACCGTAAGAGAGAATCAGACACAATATTTAACTCTAAACACCATATCTCTCTTCAACAATTTAAAAGAACGAGTTCCCATGTGAAGACAAATATAGTATTCGTTGGTACTAAATTTATCATATCTTAGTATCATATCTTAGTTATAGTAGTTATATGCTCCTATATATATTATAATTCATAAGATCAATTATTACCTCCTTAGGATTGAAAATCAGAGTAAGTTATTAGTCATCTCAAAAAGAGGGAACTTTAGCTTCTTTACCATGAAAAGTTGGAAACAAAATACAGATATATTTTGCTTTTCAAACATGCATGCAGATGACTGAGATCGTCTCAAACTATTTGTAAATCATATTCAAAAAATTTATTAAAGATATCTGTAAAGTGTATAGAAAACTATAATCTCCAATTTATATGCATATTTTTACCACGTATATGCATGCTAAAAGATGGTCATGGAAATCATAATTACAATGTTTTATCGTCTAAATGATAAAGCACAAACTGAAACAATCACATTATTTTACTTTTATTAAAAAAAAAAACAATCACATTATTTTACAAAGAATATTGACAATATGCCGAACCATTAGACATTGGTGATTATTATAGATACAGAACAAATGTTAGAAGATAAATGAGGTGAGAAAACAAGATATCTAGTGTCTAATCTTGTATACATGTGTTTCGACGAAAAAATAGCAACACTAAAAAAGAATAAAGAACAATGCCAAACATTGTAAACTTGACATAAATACGTTGTTTGTACATTTCATTTTCCNGGGAAAAAAAAAAAAAAAAAAAAAAGTTAAGGCGCACACCGATATCTAGCAGGTATATAGATAGGTCTGCTTCAAAGAAAGTTCTTATTCTTCTTTTCTTCTACCTTCTAATGGCGGTATTAAAAATATCTGTGTCTTTTTTTTTTTTACATTATTTAAATGTATCTTACATATGTATGAAAAAGAGTCAGTTTTTTAGCGAACGATGTAACAATTTACTACTATACTATATACTATAAGAGAATTAAGTATATCACGACCAAAAAAATAAGAGAATTAAGTATCCTTTTTCCGCTTCCAGACTGAACTAACTCAGAGTTCAGACTGCTGCACCTCAGATAATTAATGCTCCTAGAATCTAAAGAATAATAATCAAGTAACTAAATAATGTAACACTGATCATATGATTGTATATGTAAGGAAACAGTGATCATATGATTTCATAATATTTTATAAGATTTAAGTAATCTAACGGACAAAAAAAGGAATCGCCTGTCGACATTTTCCCGCCTTATTAATACCCTTTTCCTTTTTTTGTAAAGAAAAAGTTTTTTTTTTTTTGTAAAGAAAGAAAAAGTTATTAATCATACAGATGGAGATGGTGCAACTATAGATTAATAAATTCCAAGAGCTTTGTTATCTTGAAAGTTTTGGTTCTAAATTTAAGTATTTAGTATTTACTGTAAAGTACTTACCAAACCAAGTTCGGATCATTTTTAAGTTACTTTCTCTAATTCAAGGCCGTAGTAAGGAATCACAAAAAAAAGAAAAGTGAAAAAGGTTGGTGATACAAAAAGGAGTTCTTCAGGTTTTGTCTGGATAGAAACAGAGAAGAAAAGAAAAAAAAAAGAAAAAACAACAAGGAGTTGAAATGTGTGTTGAGAAGAGTGTGGAGAGAGGTGCAATTTGCTGACTATAGTGACCGGCTATGACCAGTTATTATTGATTTTTTATTATTCGCGACGTTTTAGATTTTGCTGCCTAATATTATAGTACTCTGCAATAGAATCGGCATTAAATTTACTCAGGAATTAGAAGGTGGATAGAAATTAATTTTTAGCAATATGTCATCGACATGAAGAGTGAAGACGATACTTTCGTTCTAACCAAATACGCAAATGCGGTAGATGAGAGCATGGCTCCAGATGCTTCAGCTGAATCTACACTCAAAAAAGATATGAGATCTAGCTATATTTGTTTTTCAGCATTCCAAAGCAAACAACCGGATCAGTGGCCAAATCCCAATTTAGTGAGAATAATAACGAATATAGACTTGACCGTCTTGACCGTCTCTGCGACTTGCACCAGAAATCGTAGGGTATGATCTGTGTATATATTCACATAATTGCATTTACACTAATTCTCTCATATACTTCGTCTGTTACAGAATATAAGATATTATGGCATAATGTATCTGCAATTATTTGGATGTATCTAGACTCAAAATACATCCAGATACATCCAGATAATTGCAGATTTATTATGCCAAAACATCTTATATTCTGGAACAGAGGAAATAATAAATATACTTCATCCATCCGTTCTTTAATACTCCTTCTGTTCAGAAAACTTGATTTTTAGAAAAATATATATGTAATTATTTTGATGTATCTGGATGTGTTTTGAGTTTAATACGTACATCCAAATAATTGCAGATACATTTTCCTAAAACATCAAACGTATCTGCAATTATTTGGATGTACGTATTAAACTCAAAACACATTCAGATACATCCAAATAATTGCATATATGTTTTTATAAAACATCAACTATTAAGAAACGGAGGGAGTATATATTAACCAAAACAAAACAGCTTTTGCTAGATCCAGTTCACTATGTTGTCACATTTGTGCTAAATCAGGATATAGTAGCTTAAAACGGATCCAATATGCTAGATCCAGTTCACTATGTTGTCACATTTGTGCTAAATCAGGATATAGTAGCTTAAAACGGATCCAATAGGCGATAGCTAGTGCTGAAGCAAAAGTTCTTTAATCCCGTGGCGTTAGAAAGTTAGAATAATGATTTTCGGCCAGGACTAATTTTCTTAAGACAATATATTGTAGAGCTAACACCTGCTAGATACTTTGAACCATATCTACCAATAGTATTTTCACAACAACTATGTTGTACGCATTCATGCATCTCATATAAACATTTTTATGTATGTGCAAAATCTTATGGCTCCGAGTGGTAGTATTACGTAATTGTGTAATGGCAGGAAAGTAAATTAAATTGTAAGATGAAATCAAATTCTACCAATTATAGTGTTTCAAAATAAAATCATTTTTGTGATTGGATAGAATTCGGGGAACGGTAAAAAAAAAAAAAACTAAACTGAAAAATAAGATAAAATCTGAAGATTGAAAAGTTGTGGAATAAACATATTTGTGTGAATAGATACATTTGTATAGAAAGGCAGGATATATTGTACAATAGTATATACATATATTTAAGAAACAAATATTTTTACATAAAATTTTCAATATAATTAAATATTATATGATAAAATATATGAGAGCATTACAAGTATATTAAAATTATTTTAGAAAGTTTTGAAAACAAATAAATATGATTTAATAAAGTGACATATTGTTAATTTCAGACAAATATTTTTTACTATGTGTAAAATAAAAGAAATACAAGTTTTTNATTTTTTTCTATTTGTAAAAAAAAAAAAAAACAAGTTTTTTTTTTTTTTTTTTTGGCCGAAAGAAGAAATACAAGTTAAAAGAGGTTATATTTACTTTTAACAAAAAAAAAAGAGGTTATATTTACTCAAACTATTGTTGTAAATTGGAGAAAACAAATGATAATCTAGGAATGCTATACTAACATCATTTATCCTAAACTACAAGCTATCTTGGGAAGGTAGTATATTTAGAATAAATAGATTATTAATCTACTTGGGTTACTAAATAATTTCACACTATAGAACCCCAATATTTATGTTTCATGTTTCTCATATTTGACGAGTATAATATACAGTTAAGTTCTTGATGAATTTCATGCTTGAAATCTTGTGCAAGGAAACCACTAAATATTAGCCACCATTACAAAACCGAGCTTAGCGAAACACTAGACGCAAATGTTTGTGTGGATAAAATACAAAGTTTAGTAAGTTTAGGTATTAGAGCATCTCCAATGGTTCATGCTATATCTTATGGCAAATGGCAAAATTTTTGCAATAGCATTGGATTTCTCTCCAATGGTTCATGCCATATTTTTTTTTCAAATTATTAATAATTGTTAAAACTACATGATTTCTTCAAATTTTACAAATTGAATCATCTTTTTCTTTTCTTGCAAAAACATGCACAATTATAATATTTTATTTTTTATTATTATAATATTAATAAAATACATCACAATAAATAAAAAAAGATAGATTTTAATTTAATCATTTCTATTTGGAGAATCAAATGAAGAACTATGCTTTGAAAGAATTGAAGGATGAAAACAAGTTTTTGTTCCAAGACGTGGATTCGATTAAAAATTTGAATCTTCGTGCGTATGTTCAAGCTGAACAAACCTGGATTTTACAAAAAAAAAACTGAATAACAGGATTCACCGCAACCTATATCATTTGAACAATATTTGAGTAATTTTGGTGGATTTGAAAGTGATTTAGGAGACTATTAAATCACTAATCTTTGTTATATTAAATTTTTTATGTTTTTTTTTAATTTCAGTATTTTTAAAACTAATTTTTAAGTTTATTATGGTTATGTTATCACATTTTTTATTAATTAAATATTATTTATATTTTAGTAGAGTTATAAGTATTTTAATATATTAAAATAAATCATAATAAAAATAATTGAATTGTTAAATTAAAACTATCTATAAATTGAAGGATTAATTTATAAATAAAAAATTTCAATAGCAAAATGGCATATGGTATAATCTCATGCCAAATATAGAAACAAAAATAGCATGATGCTATTTTGCCATAGCATTTACAATACCATTGGAGCAAATGCTATGGCAAAATAGCATATATGCTAAATTTAGCGTGGGGGGTTGGAGATGCTCTAAGAATGTCACTAATTGATATCGACTTTGCTCGAACAAATCGTTATATTGAACTTTTGCATTACACTATAATATCATTATCTATAGGCGGGTAGTCCATGAAGAAAATAAATGAAAACGATTTTGGCATGTGATGTCTTTATATATATAAAAATAAAGCGCGACACAGTTGAAACATAGAACACTATAAATAGTACATGAGGATACCGCTTATTCTTTCTTTATCTCATTTCGGACTTGTTAATAATTAGTTTGTATCAGATAGTTTTATTTATTTTTGTTTATAAAAGGTTTGTAACAATCAAATTAATTATTACTAGATTATGTAGTTTGTTGTCAATTTTAAATTTCCTAGACTTCTAAACGACTTGAAGTGTTGTTTTCTAAACATTTTTATAATATGATTATCAATTCTAAATAAACAACTATTTAAATGGTAATAAAAATGCGATGCCAGTGGAGCAATATCAATTTTTGACAAATTTATCACTTCCTTTTTTTTTTCAATTGTATATTTCTAATCAATCTATAAATATAAGTGAATAACACGAAAACCGGTGGAAATTTCTTGGGGGGGCAAAAGAGAGAGGTTCACGGGAATCCAAAGAAAAGCTTTGGAGAGTTTCAATGGTGTGTGTATGGTGGGAGGAATCGCCGGAAAAGTGCTCGTGTCGCCTCGAGATGTCCCTCCCTCTTTTCTCAACTTTAGTTATTTATTTTCATTTTTGTTCTTGCAATTGTTTTGGAACTTTTAAAATTGAAAGCAATAGAGTTTGTATGGTTTGTCTTTGTATGAACATGATGTCGCATCATAGTTGTCATAGGCTATTAGATATCTATCTGTTTTTGCGTCTACTATATCTGATCCCCAGAAAAACATAATCTATGTTGCTAAGTTGACGTTTATGTTTGATTTATTCTTAAGGTTTTTGTTTGCTTAAATTTTATTGTTGGAGGGATTGTGTTTTGTAATCGATTTCATATACATTATTCGGGGTAACGATCTATTTCCTCCTGAGAACTATCATATAGCATCAGATCTCCACGAAGTTTAGATCTCGTTCCAATTCCACCTCCGTTGAAAGTTAAATATCGGATTCCACACGAAATTCAATTTTATCAGTCATATGTATCAATTATTTCGGTTTGCCATCTAAACCCAAAACCCAACCATTTAATACCAAAAACCAAAATAAATTAAAATCCAACATACCCAAAATACTACCCATAAACCCACGATCAATTTTCTTCCCAATCCCATAAAATCCCTAAATCTAAGAACCCTAAAATTCAATTTCACAAAATCAATAACCTCAATTTTTAATTTTTAAAAGCAACTATAAGTCAATTCTATTTGGTCAAGCACATTCCACCAGGAATACGAGGGCAGATAAGCTAGCACGGAGTGCTCGGGATCTACCCTATAATGTGTATTTCGTAAATTCTATTCCACCGATCTGGATATCCGGTTCGGTATAAGAATATTAGATGCTGTAAAAAAAAAAAAAAACAAAGCAACTATAAGTCTATAGTTAGTTAGAGGATGAGCAATGTATCTGAATAGAACATGAGGAAGAGAGACATGGAGGAGGAAGAGGATGATGATGAAGAAAAAGAAACCCAGAAAAAGAAGAAGAAGAAACATAAGAAAACGCAAAAAGAGAAGAAAATATACTCTTAACAATAATCGTAACGGAGATGAAGAAAGGGGAGGAAAAATCATCACTCTTTCTTCGTAGATGAGTTTGAAGAAATGGCATGTGCCATGTCAATTTTGACTTGTTCAAACAAACAATTATTTATAGAAAATTAATTTACAGTCAAATTAGCTTTCAGCTAAATGTTTTCGTGTGTTGGAGACAAACCTGTTTGGTTTTGTTAACCTTGTTTTAGTGTTAATGCTAGCTTCTCGAGCTGGAGATTTTGGAGAATTTTTGAAATTAAGTTTCTGGAATTTTAGGGTTCTAAGGCGAGATTTGGAGATTTTCAGAAGAAGGAGAGATTTTGATTTGGAAATGAAGTCGGGTTGAAATCGTGGATTTCAGGGTCGAAATCCGGTTTAATGGGTTGAAATCCGGTTTAAATCTGGTTTACTATTGTGTTTAGCAGGTTACAAATTGATTGTAATGGATTGGTATACAGTGAACCGATTCCAATTATATTCATGTGCAATTAGGTATTTACGTTTGATTCTGTGTGGAAATTGGTATTTAACTTTGCTTTTGTGTGGAATCCGGTATTTAACTTTCAACGGAAGTGGAATTGGAACGAGGTCAAAACTTCATATAGAATTGATGTTATATTATAGTTCTCAGGGGGAAATAGATCGTTAACTCACATTATTCATTTATCGTTAATTTGTAGAAAACTTTAGTGGAATGTTTTACCAAGTGTGAGAAATTGTGAAAATGTGTTGTATAACTCAAAACACAATTTGGCAATACAAACGTTCGGAAAAAAAATGAACTTTTAATATGAGAAGTAACTAATGATTTTTTTTTGTTAAGTGAACAATAATAATAAAATTTAAAATTCGCCCTTCATTTCACATACGTATATGCATTTCAACTAAAACAATATTTAGAATGTTTGTCTTGTAGAATATTCGTCATAATTCAATTCAATATATAATATTTATGTACAAATTAAGTGGTAACCCACATAATATCATAATTTTTTTTTTCTTCATAATATCATAATTGTTGACACTCATCTCACTTGTTCGATGTTGACTCCCAATTATGCGTGAGACCAAAAGAAGAAACTGAGAATAGAAAGGAGAAAGAAGACGACTCAAGTAGTACCATGTTTAGTGCCTAAACTCGATACCTACGTCATGGCGGAGGTTTTCCCGCATGCTCTTAGCATCAAACTTGCAAAGAGTACAAGTTACAATGTTTACACTCTCTCGTTAATTTGTATCTCAGCTTATAAGGCTTTACCGAGATCGAGATAAATATAACAGAGATAATGGAAAAATTAGAGCATGTCCATCGGTCATCGGTGGTCTCATGAGAGTATTTTACCATTAAAGACAAATAAAAAATGTGACAAAATAAGAGAAAGAAGAAAGAAGTCTCGCTATTTGGAAACTTCCAAACAAGTTTTAGAAACTCTCATGTAGACATGTATCAGTTTTCTAGTGGTTTGGTTTAAAAAAAAAAAATAATTAATTATATTATTAAATTATATTAATAAAATATGTTTAACATACGTTTAACTCGTCTTAATGTTTCGACATTTGATGTTCCCTTTTCTCTATCTTTGATAACTTGAAACACTCTCACTCATTAGTCTCTCAAGACTTAAGCAAAAGTTAACTCAAGAACAAAATAACAATAACAATTTAAAAAATCAAAATCTGTAGGCTTTTCAATTATCAATCGTTAACATTTCGAGACATGTATATTTACGCGAATTCCTTAGTCAAGTTATGTTTTCTTCGCTTATTGGTTCCATATTGTTTATTTTTCGGTGTTCCACACAATTTTTCGTTTTTTTTAATTGGATCGTTTACTGATCACACGTTTTTCTGTTTTGTCTTCCCAAAAAATGATTCACATCACTGGACTCAGGTAACTTTTGGGCCCAAATTGTCCACACGTTGGAGGTTCGCTTGGAGTCAACACAGCTTTCTCTCAAGCCCACTATCTAATGCGCTCACATTGATTTTTCTGTATGGGTTTATTTTTCTTAGTATCTCTACTTGATCCTAGAATAGGTAATGAGGGTTCAGACTTCAGAGTTTTAAGCAGGGTCTTTTAAGCATTTACCTAAACACTTCTCATAATTTTTATGCTGAACAACTAAATCAGGTTCTTTTTTCTTTTATTTTCTTAAAAAAAATCTCTGATGATTTTTGAAGTGTTTTTCTTGCATATCTCTCTCACTCATGGAACTGAATATACAACTATTTAAGCAATTAATATACTGTTCCATCTTTTAAATTAGGGATATGAAGTATTGTTTTACCATTGTGTTTTTTTCCCCTTTAGTCTTTTTTGGATTTTCAATAATTTTTTTGATATAAATTAAAATTACCTACTTTAACCTCAATCAAAATTAATAAAATACATTTGTTAAGTTTCATGAGATTTTAACTCAAAACCAATTGTCAACAAATGAGTTGATACATATATTATTTTAAAGGAATAAAATAATATGATCGGTTAAAATATTATCCACTACTACATTGAATTGGTTGTTGTTTCTACTAGTGAGTATAGTGACTAACCAGACACACTAAACATATTTATATTACACACAGACTGTGGTCTGTGCCTCTGTGGGGTTGAATGTTCATGCTTTCCCATTACAACCTTAGTGTTTCTTCACTTTGTTGTCTCCCCTAAATTGTGCCATTATATAAATATTTTATCTTAGCAATAAAGTTCAAATTATCCTTCGTTTTCTCATATTTTTGGTAGATCGTTGTAGAAGAAATCATGGCCGACAAGCGTCATTATGGTATCGAGTTCTTTCTATTTTTTCTTCTTGCCAATAAAATTTATAAAGTATATTCTTTTCTTACTTTGATAATGTGGGTGGAATCAGAAGACGAATGTGATTCATATATGCCATTATCTCTTTTCTATGTTTCTTTTCAATCTTTCTTTAAGTTTCTGATTTTAACTTTCATTCCATGACCAAAAAGCTTCTCTTGTCACATAGGCACTTTCAGTAGCCTAGTTGTCTTTTTGGAATTTGAAAAACACTATACTAAATTTCAAGAATAAGTCACAACTCACTAACACTTGTTCATGGTGAAGAGTTTCAGCTTGTTTTATATGAGTTTACAATGATATTTGGCCTAGAAATAAAAGCCTCATCATATATCAATGCATATAAGGAACGGTTATGCATAATATGACTTTGATTGAGAGTACTAATGTACCCATTACAACAGTTCACATATCTGATTTCGAATGATATCTTCGAAACCCATAAAATTAACTACAATCTATGACCCGTATATGATATAGATATAGATTCGAACACAACATATCTAATCTGTACATATTAAAAAATGGTGCGTGGGGGTAATTATGCATCATAATTGAATAAGAGGGGAAAGAAAAAAAGAAAGAGAAATAGCAGTGGCAAAAGCACAAGAATGTGCCCTAAAGTTGTAACTCAGTTTCAATTTTTATTAACCTCTCTCAATTATTCCAAAAGCACATCATTAGTATTTGTATGGTACGTACGGTGACATCCCACGTGCCCCGACGCTCCTTCTCCCTAACATCTATTATCAATCGAAAACGATTACGATATGATATATAGATAATTCAACATGAGAAAACAACAATAATTAAGAAATATGTTAATTATTTATCAAAAAATGATAATTAGGTGGATAAGAACAAGAGAATCTTGCGTGTCTCGTGGACTTAATTGGTTGATTAATCTGATGTACGGAATGATGCAATCTTGCATACTAGGAAGTTTCCATCTTATATTTCTCGATTTTTCTTTAGATCTTCTTGGATCTCAATTATAAATCCCCCTTTTATAATAGCTAACATCTTCTAGATTTATAAGATCCCTGATTAGATATATGCGGATAACCAACTGAGCTCTATACGTATGATGGATATATATTTCAACCTTGTGAATTGTTACAATCAAACCCTACAATTTTATTTGGCTTCGTTAAGTTGACAGAGTATAAATATATTCACTAAATGTAACTGGTAAAACTGATTTAGATTTATACTTTTAGCAGTAATGCCATTTCAAGTTTTGAATAGGTTAATGCATAACATCTACGTAGATTTGAATTCGAGTGTTACTTAACTATTAGAATTTAACACGGCTTGCCGCAAAAGATGTAAGAAATTAAAAATCTAATGGGTTTGAATTTTTTTTTTTTCCTTTTTTTTTTAATCGTCTAATAAGACAATTACAAAGGCAATTAACGGATAATTTAACTATTCTAGGAAGATCCATCCCTATATGAACCTACCATGAGTAGCTATCTTGCATCCGTTATGTAAATTTTCCTTATCTGTTGTTGTCTTCTTTATGCGAGCTTTTCTCTAGTAGTTTGCAGAAATCGCATTCTCTGGGATTGAAACCCATACCTCTAGGTGTATTAGCCATTCGTGAACCTGCCAACCACTAGGTTAAGGGGGCTTCCACGAAGTTACTAGTCATAACTCATAAGTTATATAGTATATTTGACCGTATGTGTTTTATTGCAATCAAAAGTTCAAAATTTTAAGAGTATGTTTTTTATGTGTGTTTTTATAGTCTTGCTTGTAAATTGTTTATTCTGATGCTGCTTATATATATATATATATTACTGTATTGCTTTTTCTAGTTCGCCGGATTTAATATATGTTACTTTATTGATGCAGATTTACCATGGATTTGGTCAAGTTTGAACAAGCTTTAAGCAAGGTGGATGCTTCTGTAATGAACCTGTGGGCTGAAGTGAGTCAGATTCTTAAGGATTTTGCGATCGCTGTGGCTACTCAAAAGACTGGAGGGACAACTACTACTGATACCACGGCTGTTCCCACATACCAGAAGCAACTGGAGCATGGGCTGAAGTTAGTCAGATTCGTAAAGATGTTGTGGCTACTTAAAAGACTAGAGGGACAACAACTACTGATACCACGGCTGTCCTCACCACAATGGGAGCAACTGGATCGTGCACTATCCGAGCAACAAGATCCCGCAAATCCCGAACAAGTGTACCTCTTACAAACTTTGTATGGACAAACGAGGTGGAAGCTTCTCTGAAAACAGCTATCTTAAGATTTGGAAAGGTGAATTCTGTAACGTCAACCAGTATACAAAAGGAGATGAAAGTTATTTGATGAAGTCCCCCTTCAACTGGTGCAAACCAGGATAAATGCTCTGAGAAAGGAGAAGTTAAATGTTTTGGCTCAGCTCGATAGAAAGGCAAAAACGAAGGCCCATGCAGAAACTCTCCAGAAGTCCCAAGCAGAAGAACTCCAGAAGGCCAAGGAGTTATCTCTATAGTAAGTTCATTTTGTGAAGACTCTCTCGATCTTCTACTGAATATTATCTCACATCTACTCGAATAAATATTTTGAATTCTCTAGTATTTTTTTGTTTTGGGTAAAAATACTTATCTTATTCAGATTTACTCTGCTTTGTGAAATCTCTTGGATACTTTATTATTTTAAAACTATGATTTTACTACCCTATAATATGTATTTCATAGATTCTGTTCCAGCGGCTTGGGTATTTGGTATAGGAATATTGCTGTTGGGAAAAAAAAAAAAAAAAAAAAAAAAACTATGATTTTATGTGTTTGGGTTTCTTGTTTTATAAATTTAGGACTTGTTAATTAATTTATTGTATTCAATTAACATTACGATAAATTAAAAATAAATAATAATTAGAAACAAGGGTTTAAGGCTGGCAACTGCGTCTTCAAGCGATTGCCACAATCTTTGACCGTATGTGTTTTTTATTGCAATCAAAAGTTCGAAAGTAAATGAATACTTTGCGAATTACCTCTCTCCCTCTTCTAAAGAGTATGACAAGAGTTTTATCATTAAGTTTTTGGGCCCGTATATCTCTCGTCATGTAACAAACATTAACCTTTCGTATTATTATTATTTCTATACATTTAAGTGTCAAAAATGATACACATTTCCTAATTGTTGGTTGGGTTCGTAGCTTCGTGACAGTGTCCGGTTAAACTGATTCGTTTTGTGAGCTAAATTCACCATCTATATCAAAATTACCTTGAAAATATAGTTCGAGAGATAATAGTTTTCCTTGAATGATATTGATATCTTGATTAATTATGCAAGTACCGGATCTACCAACACCATCATCGATCATAAAAGCTTTTCTAAATTTATGCAATTATTGGTTAGCTTAGTTAGGTTAGGTCTATCTAACTAGTAACATTTTTTAATATATCAGGAAATTCAAATTACATCTTAGAAAAAGTTACATCCATCAACATATATTTAACACCCTATGAAAGTGAGTAAGAAAACATTGATTAGAAAATGTATATAGCAAAGAATAACTAACAGTGGAAATCATTCACACAATATAATGAAATTAAAGTAGGTTAATAATTGCAAGAGATTAACACTTTGTAGACTTACAGAAAATTAATACAGCTTTACATATAAATGTGGTGGTTGCGATTTGCGACTGTCCAGTTTGGCTTGTCGACACATTACACTCCATTGCATTATGATACCGCACGTGTTCCATTCATTTAAATCATCATGGAGTATACTGAATTACTGTAATACTGTTCGTTATTCACTTATTCCATCGAGGGAGGTAAAAAAATCATGGAACCAGAAATAATAATTTTATCAATATAGCAAAAAAATTGCAATCCATAACCTAAATAATTTTGTATAACTTCATCAAAATTCAAAATCTTATTCAAAAACACAGCACTATGTACATTTTAGTGACTAACTATATATAGTTAGATAATTCAATCTATATTTTCATAAATTTACATTTCATTTGTACGATTTAACAATATTTTTAAAAAAACTTAAGTATGAGATAGTTCAATCTATAACTATATTTTGTAAAGAACGAATAAGAATTATAGCATTAAAACCAAAAAAAAACAATTACAGCATTACATAATGCATAGTTAAAAATAAATAAAGCGAAACTATCGAAATTGTGATATATATACACAAATGGACACACGGAGACAGAAACGCAACGTTGCAGACACACTCGTCTCCTTCCTTTTACCTCCCTCTCTTTCTCTGTTTCTCAATGGAGACACGACCATCGTCGTCATCACTTTCACCGGCGATGAATCTCGACCTCGACAAAATCAGAGCTCTCAAACTCCTCGGAAAAGGCGCCACGGGAACCGTTTTCCTCGTCCACGACTCTGTTTCCGATCCCTCTGCTTCGTCTCCATTTGCTCTGAAACTCGTCGACAAATCCTCCGCCTCTTCTCTCCGCCGTGCCAAGTGGGAAATTCAAATCCTCCGACGTCTCTCCGATGACGCAAACCCGAAGTCGTTTCTCCCACGTCTCTTAGCAACCTACGAATCCCCTGAATTCTTCGCCTGGGCCATACCTTACTGCTCCGGCGGCGATCTTAACGTCCTCCGTCACCGTCAAAACGACGGCGTTTTTAGCTCCTCCGTTATCAAATTTTACTTAGCTGAGATCATTTGTGCGCTTGACCACCTTCATTCCATGGGGATCGCTTACAGAGACTTGAAACCAGAAAATATTCTCCTTCAAGAATCGGGTCACGTCACTTTAACCGATTTCGATCTCTCTTGTAGTCTTAATAAACCCACCCAACCCGAGTTCTATCTATCCGACCCGGAACCGGAATCGAAGCTTATCCGTAAAAGAAGTCTGAGATTTTTCCAGCAGAAGAAGAAGAAGACGAAATCCGCTCGGGTAAACCCGATTACCCGACGGAGAATGAGTTTTTCCGGCGGCGAGCGATCGAATTCATTCGTCGGAACTGACGAGTACATATCC
This sequence comes from Noccaea bulbosa, assembly GCA_900406535.1. Taxonomy (NCBI): domain Eukaryota; kingdom Viridiplantae; phylum Streptophyta; class Magnoliopsida; order Brassicales; family Brassicaceae; genus Noccaea; species Noccaea bulbosa. The sequence continues at coordinate 12,906 of OVBJ01000469.1, read as the reverse complement.
CCGGAGGTAATTCGCGGCGACGGACACGATTTCGCCGTCGATTGGTGGGCTCTCGGAGTTTTGACTTACGAGATGATGTACGGAGAGACGCCGTTCAGGAGTAGAAGCAAAAAGGAGACTTTTCGTAACGTGATGATGAAGGAGCCAGAATTCGCCGGAAAACCGTCCGATCTAACCGATCTGATCCGTCGATTGCTGGTGAAAGATCCGATGAGGCGGTTAGGTTACCGGCGGGGGGCAGCGGAAATAAAGGAGCACGCTTTCTTCAGGGGAGTGAAATGGGACCTATTAACGGAGGTGTTAAGACCTCCGTTTATTCCGTTGAGAGATAACGGAGAGTCAACGGAAAATGTAACGGCCAATGGATTTGGTATTGAGGAATATTTCGAGAAACTGAGAACGCCGCCGTTACCGTTACCGCACGAGTGTACTGAAAACAATCCGTTTGTTGATTTCTGATCCACGCGTGGGAGAATCTAACACTTACAATATTCTTAGATTTCCCTTTTTTTCTGTGTCGTTTTTTAGCTTTTCTGATTTTGATGTGTATAAAATAATAATTGTTAAGACGAAAATCAGGAATTCGAGATGTGATAATATATAATCGGTTTTAAAACCAATATTGTTACTAATTCTTGGTTGGCTTTTGCCACAATAGTATAATGTAATCTATTTTGTTATGTATTCACGATATGTTGTCTTAATAACACAACAAAATTGTAAACAATTGCTTCGCATTAGAGAAAGTTAGAAATCACTAATCCAAATAACTGAAAGGAAAAAGAAGAAAAAAAACACAAGCCGTTGGCTGATAATAAAAGGAGAATGTTGAATCATAACTACACGGTTTAATTGTTTCGTAAAGCATTTTACTTGATAATTACAATGTTTAAACGTCGCTCTTTCTGAAACCGAATGAACAATATTTTGTTATTTTATAAGGATAGTGATAATACACCTTGAAGCCAGCAATAATTCTAAACCTTGACCACTTGATCGAAATATAATAAGAGAAAAAAGATAAAGAAAATATAACAAAAGCCATGATGAAGTAATTGGTTTCTTAGTCATCAATAACATTAGATGGGATAGTGACCAGTTTGTTAGCAATATATATATTTTATGTAACAAGCGGCTTTTGATTGCATATATTTTTACATTCATTAAAAAAAAAAAAAATTGTTTTTAGTTTTGTTTAACTGTTAATTTTATTCCAAAAGTAAAAGATTACAAACTTTTGTTTTTGTGCGAATAAAAGAGATTACAAACTAATCTACCCAAATTAGGCTCTCAAGTCTCAAGCATACCAGAAAAGGAACCGTAGGAAACCATAGGAAAGTAAAAGCTGTTCACGAGTTTAAGTTTATTTGGTTGAAGGTTGGTTAATAGGATTAAGAGAGTTACAAAATTGAAATACGTGGTTCAAATTAAAATAAGGAAGTTCAAAATTTTGGAGGTTCGTATGGTTCTTTTTCTTGGCCCTTTTGAGTTGGATCGTCCTCTATTCTTGGATAGTTATAGTCGTTTGTGAAAAGTGATAAACCGGTATTTTGACGAGATGTTAAACTATAGATAGTTGGTGTGTAGATTAATGAAATATGTTCATAACAAAAATTTAAAACAAATCGGCTTTCCATACTAGTTATGGTTTCTTCGATGAGTAATGCTTGCGTCGCGTGATGACTATTCTAATCCCAAAACTAGTCTCTTAACTTTTAGGCAAAGTTTTTTCCCATCGGATATTTTTCATCAGTGATGCTAAAATTACGTCGGAGGATAATTTGACACGTCCATGTGTGGCTAGAATGCATAAATTATTTTATTTTGAAATATGGGTTAAAAATGTTTAGGCGCATATGAGCAAGTCACGGGTAAGATGAACCTTGGCGATAATAAGAACACACCTACAAGCTAAACCCTTTTCGACGGTTTTGCAAATGAGGCTGTCCTTTTTCTAAGTTGTTCGGCCAAATTTGGATAGAAGTGATATAAATATGTAACGTCAAATTTTAAGAGCTAGGTTCTCTTAATTTGAGAGATAAAAACGAAATTTGGGAAACACATATGAAGATAAAAAAACTTGTGGATGTAATTAAATCGAATCGGAGGTAATAATAATTATTGGTCGACAATAATTAATTAGAATAATTGATCCTTTTTTTTTTCAGGGCTCACTTTATTATTTAGATTTTGAAGAGAACACCCACCATTGACTTGATACTTTTGAGTAGCGAGAGAAGACAGAAAGAGGAAGAAGAGAGCAGGGGACAGAGACAATTGACATTTGCAAGTAATGACAAAACTAATATTACATTTTGATAAGAAGTCCTTCAACAAAATAATTAAATTAAAAATTGAAGAAATATTTTAATTAGGGGAAGCGAAAGAAAGACAAAAAAGGTTTAATGCTTAGAAGTTAAAAGATCACCTCACGTGTTGTGTTCTGCCAAACCCAGCAGAGCCCCAAGCCCCCCAAGTGCAATTGTTTGTCATTAAGAAATTAAATACTACTATTGTAGTATTGTCTATGAATATACTCCAATATTGTTGTTTTCATTTAGAAATAAACAGTTTCCAAGACATGTGCTTTGATTTCAATCGATTTAAACATACAGTATAGTAAGGAACTAAAGATTTCATAACGCATGAGTTTTTTTTTCTCTTCATTTTCTGCCTTTTAAGTTTTTTTTTTTTTTTTTTTGGTTTTATTCTGCCTTTTAAGTTGCATGACAAAATTACGCTTTCTTGCTTATATCGCATTTTCAAGATTTGAATAAACCATAAACATCTCCGATTACAAGCCAATACAGTGGGGTTGGAAAGAGGAAACAAAACATACAGTACATCTGCAGAGAAAACAGTCGACTCGAGATTTATCTCTCTTCTTCTCTTTAGAGATTGCTCAGAAGAATGTGTGTGAAGCAGAGAAGTTGCAATGGCCATGCACACACTATGAGATGCTCCTCACATACTGGTCAAGTGCGGTGTTGAACAACTCCGACCTAAAGACCAATGAAACATAATCAGTGTCTGCGAGTCTAAATCCACGAAATAAGGTGTTATTCATGATTCAAGAGTGGCGGAATATCAGTGTGATGCTTACTTGATTGGAGATCCTGGGCTGTAGATAGGGTTTTTCACCACATACTCAACGTATAAACTGTAGATGTACTTTAGGGATTCACGTAAATCTCCCGTCTTTGGATGAGTTACCAGGATAATCTGCAAAACAATATATTAGAGATCATCCTGTGGTTTAAGCAATCTAGAAGTCTGTCTAGTTATTGTGATCAAACAAGTCTCGAATCTTCTTCACTCATGGCTGCAAGCAAAGTTTGCTTCCAGCATAAATTAATAACATCCCATACTGAAGACTCCATCTAAGCGTATGTATTGTATACCAATATAAAATTAATCAGTCTCAGCCAAATCTCCTAAGATCCTTCTTCATGTCCCTTTTAAGTATCACTAAAACTAAAATGTGGGACACTGAAGAAGGTAATGTGAAAGCAAAGAAATGAGAAGGGCAATGAAGCTAACCTTAATACCAGAGGGAGTCTCCATGAAGCTTAGCTTGTAAGTGTTGGTGCGGAAACTATGGAAAGAGCATCCTTGCCCTGGCAATTGTGGAACCCCAAGATTCCCCTTATCCGCACTGCAAAATCACCAATTTAGCAAGCAAATCAACGAAATCAGCAAAACCAACCCAGCACAGACCAGACAAATCGATCGAAATCACCAAACGATGCACACAACTCCGAGAGATCAAATCGAAAAGTCAAATCCATCGACGGATCTACGAGAAGGAAGTGAAAAATAGGAAAAAGGTACAAGTCTAACTTGACGGGATCCATCTTGGCGGTGAGGGATTTGAGGGAGAAGAGAAGACCAAACATGAGCTTGTGATCTTGCTGAGGATTGAGAGTGTGAAGAGGCCGATTCCATTCTTTGTAGAGAAGACAGATACCGTTACGGTTGAAAACGTACATCATGTGCGCGTTGTTTCCACTCGCCGTCGGAACCGGCGGCGACGGACTTATCTCCGATCCACCGAAGAACTGCATTTCTTTCTTCGTCTCCGGGAAGAAAATTGTTTTCCCGTTGAAGGCGATAGACGAGAGAGAGAGAGAGCGACGAATCAAAGATCGAAGCTGAGATCAGAGCAATGTGACAACTTCGAATTCGGATCTTCTGTGATTTTCAGTCGATTGGGAATAACGAAACAAAAACAGTTCATGTCTTAACTAATCTGGGCTTTTAATTGGGCCTTATGTTCACAGTGGGCCATAATATATCTTATGGGTTCGTGTTGGCTGAACCGTAGTTGGTTTGATCAAAATCTGTTTTTCCGTCATTTCTTCTCTTTTCTCGTTTCCTTAAGTGTTTTCAATGTTTTGTGATTCAAAAATGTTTTTTTGATCAACGCTTTAACCAACTAAACTACGGAACCATGTTGAACAATTATTTTCAAGCCGATTAGTGTAACTGTGTAAGAATAATTAAAATTGAGAAACAAGCAAGAAGAGTTATAGAGTTGATCAGATGAAAAGTTTTTGAGGTCAAATGTCGAAAGCCATATACGCAATAGCAAGAAAATAGATATTTTTGTGTGGATGGAAAATTATCATTTGTAAACTAAAATGTTAATTAGATGAATACATGATAAATGATAATTTAATAGAAAATTAAATGATATTATACAAACCTTTTAAGAAATCATTACTGAAATAAATATTGATTAGTATGTCAACTTATGTATCATGAACTTGAAGTAAACCAAAAAAAAAAAGTTTCATTCAATTTTTTTATTTGTTAAATGATAATTACAACAATTATTAAAAAACATTTTAATCGTGGTATTCTGTGACGGACATATGAATTTATTTTATTAGGATCATAAAAAAAAAAGTATAATAGTATGATTAAAAAATGAAACGTTTTAAAAATATTGGAAACATCAAACATATGCTTTAAAGTAAAAGATATATTTTTCTTAAAAAAGATGGAAACCAACGTTTTAAAATTAGAGGAAAAAAGAAGTTTTAATTCAAGGGTGGATTCATACATGGGTATCATCAAACTTTGGTTTTACCATTTCTTCCACCTAAAATAACCAAATTTAATATACATTTTACTGGTGTCACATAGTCCCGTGAAGTTCTTGCTAGATGGTGACGACTGACGACTATAAACTTGTGTTTCGCGTAAAGACCGGACCTGTTAAACGGTGTTTTAGACAACAGTACACCGTACACCACACTTGTAGAAACATCTGTACCTCGCTTTTTCTAAAACTTTTGTTAATTAATGATACTTTACTTTAATTCTAAAGCCATTAATTAAACAAATGCACAATTAGTTTTTAAGAAAGAGGGAGTAAAAGTGCGGAAAAAGGAGAAAAAAACCAAAAAGACTTTCAAATGCATTTTTGAAATAAATTAACCTAAGAAAGTGAGAAAGATTCTAAATTGGTGGCTTACTATTTCTAGGAAGAGGATCTTCACGCCTAAGTTCCACGTGAGATTGTGCTTCTCTGTTGTATCCCACCTCGATTCTCACATTCTCAGACCTTATCTTATATTGATGGATATTATTTTATTTGTTCCAAAGCAACGATCACTTTCTTGATACACCAAAATAGTTTCTTAAAGAAAATGATAGAAAACGTTTAATTAAGGATATACTACTAATTGTGCTCGGTGATTCTATGTTAAGGAGTCCACATCGAAAAAATAGACAAATCTGATTTAGTTTACAAGTAATATATAACAAGTTACTGAATTCATAGCTAAGTAGTTTGTGATAGAAATTCATAAACTTTTATATGATCTTAGAGAATTCAAGTTAAACGAAACTAGATATATTGTTAATCTAAACGTAAGCTGCGGTCAGAGGAATCAAAAGATAATCTACTATACGAAATATATATTATTATTTTTTGTTAAGTGGTTTTCATTATATGAAAGATAACAATTACTTCTTGGTTTTTATATAACCCATAAACTTGACACTGTATATTTCCTCTTATTTTGTTCTGCTTGGCTACTTTTTATTTCTATTCCTTAATTGAACGACATAATTTTGAGACTAAACTAACTAAGAACATGTCATTAGGTTATCCAGTCGAGTATGATGATATAATAATCAATGTTAGAAAAGATCAAGTCTATTGAAGCTCAGGTTTTCCAATTTCCAAACCCACTCAGTGCGACGTTTTTATTGTAGTGAGTCGTACTACTAATGACATTTGAATTTGGATATAAATCAGTATTACTATTGGTATGTACTTTTAAATTTTGTATATTAATAATATGTGTTCTTTTAATATTATACAGAAACGTAAGCACACTACGTGTCCAATTTTATATGCAAAGGTACATACGTGTTTAGGCGTGAATAGTTGGATTTAGTCGCTTGAAAGGTTCCCTAAAATTTGGAGCCCTAGATTGGCATATCAACACCTGTCTGATTCTCCAACTATTTTTCTATTTTGATTGTATTTTCCGAATTTCCCTTATTACAATATTCTTCTAGTTTGTTTTTCTTTTAAGTTGTCCGTCATTTCAATAGGCGTCATATCGACATATGTCCTTTTTCTCAGCCATTTCTATAGCTTTAAGTCAACAGCTTTAAATCCCTTAATAATACAGTCGTCATTTTATTAAAGTATCTCTCTGTTTATTGAAAGTTCTGCATCATGTCAATAATTGCGGAATTTTAAAAATTAAAATCAATAGTTAATTAAAAAGAAGATAAAGTCCAAAAACACAAAAAGCTGCGAGATCTCTTTTAGCAAAACAAGAAAATTATTGAATAGAATAGACCAATCTTGATCGATATATCTATTTCAATTCGAAAGAAAACGGAAAAAAGCATACTGCAAATTTAAGGACTACCTAGAAACAATTTAATTCGTTTTTCTGTATGATCAGATACCAAAATGAAACTATTTTTACAAAATTTATCCGATTATACAGCAAAACAAAAAAATGATTATTATTTCTTGAGCAAGAAAAATGATTTTTTTTTACTGCTATATAATACTCTATCTGTTCCAGAATATAAGATTTTTTAAACTTTTCACACAAATTAAAAAATATTTATTGTTTAACAAACCACTTTATAATAAATATTAACTAATAGAGTTTCAAGAATTCAATTACTTTTAATTAATAGTTTTTGAAATTTGTAAAAAGTACCTTAAAAATAAACAAGAAAAAATTCTACAACATTGAACAAGGGAGTATACGAAAATGATAAACAAAACAATAAAATTAGTGTGGTCCCCACGTGGGCCATACGTGTCAACGTCGCGGGTTTCCATTCGTAATAAGCAGACATGACAAAGGGCAGTTTTGTCTAAACGTAAATAAATCCCAATCTCTACCTGCCCTCTGTTGTTTTTTCTTCCTCTCCTCTCTCTCACATAAGCTTCCCTCACGTTCTCTTTCTCCTCTTTTTTTTTTTTTCTTCTTCCCATTTACTGTTTTTATTTAATTTAATTTATTATATAATCTGAGAGATCTCTCGCCGGGAAAATAAATCTCCCGGCGAATCAGCGAAACTTCCCGGTGTTATCTTTTCCTCAACAGAGAAAATAACACAGCAGGAGAAGAACTCTAGAGCTACTAAGATGGAGTCAGAATTTCAGCAGCATCACTTCCTTCTCCACGATCATCAACACCAGAGACCGAGAAACTCTGGATTGATTCGGTACCAATCGGCGCCGAGCTCGTATTTCTCGAGCTTCGGAGACAGGGAATCGATCGAAGACTTCTTAGATCGACCGACTAGTCCCGAGACGGAGCGAATCTTATCCGGCTTCTTACAAACCACCGACACAAGCAACAACGTCGATAGCTTCCTCCACCACCCTTTCTCTCGGCAAAACAGTGGCGGTACGACGGAGAAGAAGCCTCTGGAAGTAAAGGCAGAGGAGGAGACGGAGATAGCTATTCCGGCGACGGCGATGGAGGTCGTCGTCGGTGATGTTGGTGGCGGCGTTGTGGCTGCAGAATCAACCGGGTATGCTTCGGTTGTGCGGAGTTTAGGTCAGAATAAAAGACCAAGAGAGAAAGATGATCGGGCTCCGGCGAATAACCTCGCTCGACATAACAGCTCTCCCGCCGGATTATTTTCCTCCATTGATGTTGAAACAGGTTCGAAAAATCTTCCATTTTGCCCCCTTTCTTATTTTTAGAAAGTAATTTCAAATTATTTCCTTTTCTGGTAACCTTTTGAGGAAATGCCTCCGATTTGATAGGACTAAAAACAGTGAAAAGTCTCTCTCGCCTTTAGGATTCAATAATTAGCAATTTATTAGATGCATAGTTGCAGAATCTGCAATTATTAAGTTGAAGAAAGAGTATTAAAAAATTTGGTTAATTCCTCCAAAGTTGGAAAATCGTTAAGCAAAATTTGGGTGTTTCTTGCAAATTGCAGCATATGCGGCTGTAATGAAGAGTATGGGAGGTTTTGGAGGAAGTAATGTGATGAACACAAGCAATAACGAGGCTGCGTCTCTTACTCCTACTCCTAGAAGCAACAAGCTCTCTCGTACAGCTTCAAGACCGATGAGTCCGATCTCTGAGATCGATGTCAAACCCGGTTTCTCCTCAAGATTACCTCCTCGAACACTCTCTGGTGGGCTTAACCGTTCGTTTGGGAATGAAGGCTCTGCTTCCTCTAAGCTTACATCACTCGCAAGGACTCAATCTGGAGGTCTAGATCAGTACAAAACCAAGGTATTGAGTTTTTTTTTTTTCTGTGAATTTTCCAGAGTTCTGTCAAATGATTCTTCCATTTGAAAGCAAGTTGTGAAGATGATGTTCATTCTGATGAATAGGATGAAGATTCAGGAAGTAGACGTCCTCCTTTGGCACATCACATGAGTTTGCCCAAGTCTTTATCAGATATTGAACAGTTACTCTCAGATTCTATTCCTTGTAAAATCAGAGCCAAGCGTGGTTGCGCTACTCATCCTCGAAGCATCGCCGAGAGAGTAAAATCCTTCCCCTGCTGCTATGCTCAGTGATATATACGTTCACGTCTCCTAACATTATACATGTTTTCTTGTGGAATAGGTGAGGAGAACCAAGATCAGTGAAAGAATGAGGAAGCTGCAAGATCTTGTTCCAAACATGGACACGGTGAAATTCGATCATCCTCTCTCTCTCTCTCTCGTTTCCTTCTTCTCCTTGTGCTTTCGTCTTCTTTTGGTCAATGTATTTATAATCTTGAATTGATATGCAGCAAACAAACACAGCAGATATGTTGGATCTTGCGGTTCAGTACATCAAGGACCTGCAAGACCAAGTGAAGGTAATGTTCTCTCTTGTATATCACACTAATCTCTCTCTCTTCTCTTTATGAGTAAACTAACTACAGATTTGATATTTGATCAGGCGCTCGAAGAGAATCGGGCAAGATGTAGATGCTCCAATGCGTAAGAACTAGAAGTCTGGAGTAGGCGTACGCGTTCGTACGTGCCAGGGAGTGACTTGTGCATAGAAGTATCCGATCGGCGTCTGGAGATAGAAGTAGAGAAGAGATCCTGAACAGAGCTAAATTTGGTGGATGGATTGTCAAAAGGGTTTTGTAAAGTTGGAACCTTTTTCGATCGGAGAAAAGAAGAAGAAGAAGAAGAAGAAGAAGAAGGGGAAAGTAAGTTTGTGTTATGGTTCGAACTTCGAAGCTATCGTATGTTGTTCTTACACTACAAAAATATATATGAAAAAGCACAAGAGAAGTGATGTACTTACGATGAGAAGCTTCTTTTATTGCAACTCAAAGAATAATTCAGGGTATATTAAAATATTTTCTTTTTGTTTAGAACTTAGTACCATCAACAACCATCATGTCTTTGGTTCTTTGCCAGAAAAGGATAAGACAATTTCATAAATCTTGAAAAAAAATAGAATACGAGTATATGACCATTATATATTCTTTAAAATGGTAAGAGCACACTATTCTTCCACAAGTCTTTCTTTTCATCATTTTTCTTTGTTACACTTTTTTGACCCACTGAGAAATATGTAGACATATTTTGCTAAGCATTATAATTGTTTTGAAAGAGATGATAACATGTGGATTCATAAATCTTTCGATATTTTATGAACAAATTATTTTTGTTAATTAAATATTGACACAGAAAGATAGTCTATTTTAGAACATTTTAAACCAGATCTAGTTAATTTTGAAGCATATTGTAACAGACTCCATAAGTCTTGTCCAAAAGAAAAGAGAATAAAATCAAACAAAAAGATGGGCATAATCTTGCCTGCATTACAGTTAGGGAGGGGACCATGTCTTCGTTGTTTTCTTTCTTTTGCTCTTTTGGGGAGTCATGTGAAGATGCACTAAGTTGTGGGGGTGACACGTGACAAGATATTGTAATTGTTTTCTTCTTTAAGGTTACAAGTGTTAATCATTAGCTAATACCAAAAATGTTTGTTAGGTAAAAAGGTCTTTAGCGATAATGCGCATATTAATGCGTGTTGTTCTAAAATGCTCAGTCATGTCTATTATCAAATTTATCACTCACTTACCCTTTTACGATTTTATTTTTATTTTTCGGGATGAAATCAATTGTATTCGGTTTGAACTAAAAAATAGCTGATTTAAGGATGAATTAAGATTTAACATTTTATCAGAAACACCACAACATGATGAAATTGTGAAATTATTTATTTATTTTTTACTAAATTAAAATGGTGATACTATCAATATATCATCAAGTAACACACATGATTTGATACCATATTTTCATCTAGTTGTTATTGTAGCATCTTTCTTGATTTACGCATTGTAGATAAATAGATTATTTGCTTTAAATATAACAAGAGAGAAATACACACAGCTACAGATTGAGCTTTAGATTTTTTAAACTGATTTCTACCTCATGGAAGAGACCATAAGTAGAACTGATGATCGTATCTTGTTCGTATCTAACTAGCAGAGCAGGCCTTATCTTGATAGAGTATCTTTGTAGAAATTATTCGAGATGATTAGAGTTTTTTTGTAGAAATTATTCCTACTCTTTCTATGGCATAGAAGATGCGGTTGAAACTCTACCATTTATGGTTTGGAGACGATCCATTCTTATCAACAAACTATAGATGGTAGAGTTTCTTTGTAGAAATTTTGTTTCCATGTATCAACTTAGTCAGAAGATTAATGAGATTGCCATTGAAATGAGACTGATACTCTATCAAATCAATGAGATTGTCATCACTTAAATAGAGATATACAATACAAGTCTACCTTTTTAGTTTTTTCAAGGAAGATACCAAAGTCTCTTACCAAATATGTAACCATACAGTAAATGCAAAATCATATAAATAAGTCTAACTATATAGGAGCAGTAGTACTTGTCTACTTGATCAGGTGAGAAAAGATATATATACATACACCATCCTGTTGATCAACAAAGTGGTGGAGACACACTTTGAGGTAAATGACTCGTACTTCTGGACTCATCTTGTTGCTTTTGTGTCTTGTTGGTTTGTCAATAATGATAGATTTCCTATATTTTTTAGCTAGATCGGTTATCGTCGATGAATTTTCTTTGCTATGCAAAAACAATAACTGAATTTATCTTCTTCTTTTTCTTACATTTATATATATATATATATTTTTTAATCTGATAATCTTAAAATGGTTATTCGTTGTCACCAGATAAACCCACATCCATGATGTTCTAGTGAAATCCAAGTTCACAATAATTTCCGTGACTGATTCGATTCGCAGTAAGAAAATTTATACTCAGAAAATCGAATCACTCCATGTTTTGTTGCCGATTTGATATCATATGATTAGGGTTTCCATTTAGCCTAGAGCCATCTCAAACTATATTTAAAGGCGTTGTGCAAATTTTTTTTTTTTTTTAATAATCATTTTATTGTGTTGTTTCTTTTTTCTTTCTAATTAGGTGTTCCAAAGAATGTACATGTATAATATATTAAAAGCAAACTACCTTATATGCTAGTGTTATAGTGCTTCATTCACATGTTAGTTTCGTCAGACACTTTGAGAATTTAGTTATCTTTATGTATTGATTTTGTTTCTTCTTGTTATATAGGAAGTTACTATGGAGTTTAATAAGATGGCAATGCATGGCAACAGAGATTTCTTCACTTCTGATTCAGACTCAACTGCGGAGTATGATGATCATAGCGATGATGAGCTTGATGTGGACGAGCTTGAGAAGAGAATATGGAGGCAAGAAACACGCCTACGACGTCTGAAGGAACAACGAAAGACTAAAGAAAGAGTTGATGAGCAAGTGATGATGAGTACGAAGATGAAGAAAACGTGTAGATCAGTGCAATATAGGACTTTGAAATACATGTTTAAGATGATGAAAATGTGTAAAGCTCAAGGCTTTGTTTACGGTATCGTTCCCGAGAGCGGGAAACCGGTGATGATGAATGCTTCTGATAATCTTCAAGAATGGTGGATAGATAAGGTCAGGTTTGATCTTAACGGTCCAATAGCTATATCAAAACACCGAGAATCGGAGAATATGATGATTCTTGGGAGTAACATCGAAGGTAACGATACTGCAAACGGGCTAGCTGGAAAATCGCTGCGAGAACTTCAAGATCCGACACTCGGATGGCTTTTATCGGCATTGATGCGACATTGTGATCCTCCACAGAGACAGTTTCCTTTTGAGAAAGGAGTTAGACCACCATGGTGGCCTACAGGGGAAGAGTATTGGTGGCCTCAAGATCAAGAACAAGGTCTCGTCGCGCCGCCTTATAAGAAGCCTCATGATTTGAATAAGAGATGGAAGATTCTTGTATTGACTTCAGTTATTAAGCATTTGTCTCCTGGCAAAGCCCGCAAGATTGTTAGCTGATGTGTTCATATTTTGCATGGTTTTCATCACTTGATCTAGTATGT